>DVZK01000498.1:0-11796 GCA_018236665.1 Calephelis perditalis | reverse complement strand
GAAGTTTTGTTGAAAATAATACCGTCTAATTGTCATCCTCAAAAATGACGGTATTTAAATAAAAAAATACTGAGTGATGACATTATTAAACAAATTTGGATTGACTGGGTTGACACGTTAGATTTTTACCCCAATAATGGGGAAAAAATTTCCCTTAACTAAGTACTAACAATGTTATCTATTAAACTAAATTCTACTATTAATAAATACATGGTGTGAAATACATGGTAGTGTGGGTAATGTTTTATTTATTGATTAAAGGTACTTTATAGGCATTATTATTGAAAAATATTAGCGTTCTGCACTTCTCCTGCACATAAACTATAAGTGTGCTAAATTATATGCTCCTCCGTCCGCGCAATTTTCGTAAAAAGGGGTCCAAAAATTTTGGCATCACGTATTAATATATAGATACTTACCAATAAATTGTTATTTGGATTTGCGCAAACTAACACCTGATTGAATAAAATGTTTCTAGATGGTTACAGGTTGATAACACAAATCTTGTACCCGTTAGGAATCGAACCCGTATCACAGAATAAATAATAGCACTAACGGGTACGCTTACCGCTCGACCAAGATAGAGGTCATAAAATCATTAAAATATTTTGGCTATTAGAGACACTAAAGTCATTAGCAACATGGATGCTAACATGAAGAGATATTAACCTAACTACTTATTTTTTTGTGGATGATAGGCAATACTGTGAAAGCCATAGGTGATTTGGGGTAACGTCATTGTTTAAAGAACCTACTATGGATGTGTCACAGTTTTGGCGTGAACTCCTCATCCCGAGGGGCTCTTTGTGCGTCAAACTGGGTGAAGTTTCGTGGGTAACAATAAGTCATAATAGTAACAACAGTCCTCCAAAATAGATGTTTTTAGTGTTCAGTGGAATTAATAAAAGTTGGCCACATTAAAAATAACGTACTTAAAATAAAAATAAGTATCTTCACTCCCATGTCCCGAAAGAGTTAGGAAGAGTTACAACCAGGGCACCGACGACTAGCCGAAGACAATAATTCCCGCAATTTGATAAGTAGTCAATCGCCAATCCGGCACATACCTAGCTAACCAATCCCGGGAAACGTTTCTTTATTAGAAAATTGAAAATACAGATTTAATATTTTTTTCTACAAATTTTAAAGAAAGAAAAATTTTCGCCCCAGACAGGATTTGAACCATTCGTCGGCTTGAGACGAAAGGTTACAGGTTCAAATCCTGTCTGGGGCGAAAAGAGGCCAACAGTGACCAAAGATCATGATAATATTACTGTTATGAAAATAGCACTATGGTATTTTAACGCTAAAGTTTCGTACGACAACTACTGGAGGCGCCACTTTCCTTACTTGACGATTTTAACGTCGAGTGACCTCTCTATTTCGTTGCTCTACTGTGGTACTGAGTAACAAATATCCGCACCGATGCGATGCGGCCCGGCCCGACACGCTCCTCCCCGTTAACAGTGGGCACTATCCATAACTCCGCCGACGACCAACCTTAAGCTCGGATTTGATTCCCGACGGAAACAGGAATTTGTGTGATGAACATAGCTGTCTGTATTTCCGGACCTGGGTGTTTATTAAATTTACACTGGTATGGAAGCATTTCCATAGCAAATGTACACATATAACACAAGCATATAATTTGCTCACTTTGGGATTAGATCAATTTGTGTAATTTATCCAGAGACTAAGTCAAATACAAAAATTTACCTTATTGTTTAAACCAAAACTAACTTTAATTACTTATTTTTATCGCCTCGTTGGTCGAGTACACTAGCTAGCGTACACGCCTGTATACACCGACTATCCCGACGGGAGCAGGCATTTGCAAGTATTCTCTTTGATCATTTGTGTGATGAACATTTAAATGTCTGCATTTGCGGGGTCTGGATGATTATTAAAATTATTCGGGTATCTATTTAAGTACTTATTTCTATGTTTTAGTATCGTTTTAACAGAAGCATTAATTTGCGGTTAGATTTGATTTATAAGTCATAGTCCAGGGATTTATTTCATTAATTAATTAATGTTTAATATATGTATCTATAAGTGAAGACCTGTAATTGACTTAGGTATTGTTTTTTCTTTCTGTTACCATTTAAATTGTGTAATGGCTGTTGATCTTCCATGTGTAATAAATACATTATGTATTTCTGCGGAATTGTCGGCATATTTTTTACATCTGAAAATCACGGTGCCTGTGTTCATCAAAGATGTTAATAGTGTTTCACACATACATTTTGTATTCTAGGATGTTCACTACCTTATATTATCCCCGGAAATAAATTGACAAAAATAAAACAGCTGCTTGCTTGTATATATATAATTCTCTTCAATTAAATGCTTGGTCTTTTTAAAATAAAAATTAAAGCCATTTTTAACATACAATATGTCATAGAGATTCCTTCTGATCCCAAACTTAAGACAATTACAACACAATTTTCTGGCGTTAATACACATAAAATACTGTTCTTTAAAATCAGCATTGTATAAGCGTTTTATTAATAACCACGGAGTAAAGTATTCCAAGGTTCAACCTGGTATTATAGTCTTTATTACAATTTGATACAGACTATAGTATTAACTTAATTTTACTCTTACGTTAGTCTGCATTTATTAATAAGACGCTACGATAATAAAGTGTTAAGTTGAAGGCTTAATTGTATATAGACCTTTATGTTGCCCGCCGCTTTACCCTTATGTTAAAGGTACTTAGCTCTCCCGCAGGAACCAATTCAGCTATTGGGATAAAAAGTAGACTAATCCTATTTCTCCATAACAACCATAATATCGCTTTAATAAAGGACAATTAAGAATGAGTGACCGTTATCCGCGGCTACATCCTCGCCGATATCAGACGTATACTTTTCTTCAATACGAGATATTTATTTACATTTTATTAAATAATTTTGTACAAATAATAATAATTAATTCCTTACATGTTCTAAGAGTTAACGAGGACTCTGCAGTGATAGACGCTCACATTAACAGGTCGTGTAACTTCTTTTAGCAGGACGTACATATTTTTTTCTCTACTGTCCAGTGTCTATACAAGATTTTATAAGATCCCAATTACCACCCGCCCCTCGAAAAAGTGTTGTACGCAAATTTTCGAAAACATTATTTTTTTTACTTCTCTTATTATTATTTTACTAAAAACTCGTCACATTTTATTCATTCTGAAAGCCGTTCGTAAATTTTAGATTTTAGCCTCCTTCCAGAGACTAGGTACAGAAGGATTTTATAAGATTACAATTATAGGGCGAAGGAAGGAAGGAAGAAGGAAATATGTTTTCGAAAAAATCTTGTTAATATCTTAATACTTCATTATATTTTTTAACAGAATTATCAAAAAAAATTAAATGGCAAAACTTGAAATAGGTACGTTTGTTACTATTTATCTCGTTAACTGGTTCGCGTGGATAAGATAAACGAAGGCCAAAATTAGGTTACACAGAACAGTATTTTAAGTGACATATACATAATAATATGCACAAGACTTTTATGCATGCAGTAACAGGGATCTACTCTTCCATATATCCTCTAACAGTGACAGCAATTGATAAACAAAAATGTTAGATTCTATTCAAATTATCACCAAGCGATAACATTTCAAGAACAATTACCATTTTGCCTACTCTTCCAAATATATAAACCCACACACACTATAACTACACACAGATATACTTATTACATTTAATATCGCTATTAAAAAGTAGATAAACACAAAAGTATCTGTTAGAGCGGTGGAAGAATCGTCTCCTTATTGTGGCTGAATATAAACCTGAGAGACAGATGTTTAGCAACGATTTTGATTATTTATAACAATGCATTTGCACCTATCTGAGGGTATATAAAAATAAATCTTCATTTCGCGTCATCCCTTCACGCCTGAATGAATGGAAGAATTTTGAAAATCCTTTTTATTGTGTTTTTCATTGACCCGAGAAGATTAGTCAAGCGATACGAAGTTCGCCGGCTCAGCTAGTCTTATATAAAAATGAAACCCCATTTTCCTAGGGCACCCTGTCTGAACGGATGGACCATTTCACATTTCTTTGTCGTGTTAGTTGTGTGAGAATGTTTATATGAAAAAATATATTCATAGTAAGGACTCCTGTCCTACCTCGCCTGTCGGCTCAGCTTAATTATATAAAAATCTGTGCATATTCGACGTATTCCTACTGAGCTATCCCCACTGGTAAAGAACGGAATTTGTTTCTACTTTTTTTAGGAGATACATGAAATTTTCACTTCCTATTGTAATAATTTAGGAAATATTATGTCATCACACCTCTACCGGTTCAATTTTAAGGATGTATGTTCGAAATAAACTCTTAAACTACCAAACCGATTTTGATCAATTTTCGTAAGCAATAGTTGCGCTATTGCTTACGAAAATTGATCGAATGGGATATTCTTAGATTGATTACAATGGTATTTCGCCAAGGATGGACAGTATACACTAATATACCATCCCACGGGCAGTTAAATTAGAAATTATCTCATCAACTGTTCTCCCAACGGCAATGAAACTAGAGGCTGACTAAACTAGATGCTATGTGATAAAAGGATTTCTAATTTATTATCCACGGCGTGATTTCTTTATTAGAAAGCGGAAAAACGGCAACTTCGTTTAGCGCAACGGTCAGAACACCGGAAGATAAACTTTTTTATAATTGGACTAACAGTCTAAAAACTTTTCTATTATTTTGTAACAGATACTTCTGTGTTTCTGTACGTGCAAAAACTTATATACAAAATATTATTGCTGTTCATTCTAAACTAGTGGCAACGTAAGACCATTTTGACAACTGTAGCGGCCAATCACAATAACCTATTTTTGAGATAGAGCTACTAAGGATAACGCACACTCGGACGAGCCGCACCGCAGCACAAATATATATATCGTTTTTTGTATGAAGCAAGGTACACTAGGCCACGTCCCGTTAGTCCCGTCCTCCCCGATACATCTTACAGCCCCCAACGAGGAGAGTAAAGACGATATTAATAAAATGTATATAGGGTTTAAGAGAAGAATGAGGGAGATTTTAACACAAATTTTTTATTCGACGGTAGTTGTCGTACAAAATATTTGTGTTTTTACAGGCGCCACTTTCCATATTTGAAGATTTTAAAGTATAGTTGCCACTCTTCTTTTTTATTTTAGGTACTCTTAGGCAGTGCGTAAAAATATCCTACGATGCGATGCGAGCCGACTCGCCTAGTTTGATTTGCAATGCGATGCACCTCGACCAGAAACGCTCCGCCACGTCAACAGACAGCGCTATCCTTGAAGGATCAGTCACCAACCAACCACTGTTAAATTTAAATTACTAACAAAAATATTGTAGCAACAAAACTAGTAGCTATATCTCTAATCGTAGATAGATTATTGAAATCGCCCTTAATATACCTTTAGCTATCTTGTTTTCATATGAAGCAATAGCAGTGGCATATCTCGCTGCCAAAAAAGTATTATGTATGTATAGTATAATCTTATAAAATTAAAGCTCTTTAACTTTATACAAAAGATATTTAATATTTATTCAGTGCAAAAATTACAGGTAAATAAATTTGGAAATATATTTGTACTTACTTAAATAAAACTAATCAGAATATTTCCACACCTATCCAACCCGAGACCATGGCGTAAAAATACATAAAAATGAAAATAATCTTACAAACGAGAAACCGACTAAATAGTTTGTGCCTTATTTTTGGGCAATTAAGTCTCAAAATTATTGACTAAAAAGCAAAAACATAGCGAATTTTTAAACAATTTATTATTAACTAATTTAAACCTCAACCGATTTATTTAGTAACGGATGGTTTGTTTTTAAAAATGTTTTGAGTGAAACAAAAAATTTAAAAAAAACTTGTGATTTGATTGTGTAATTGTAATAGAAAGAGACAAAACGCTGTCAAATTAGTATATGACATTTCTAGACATACCAACGTTGAATAAAAATGCTACAAGTTGACATGTCCGGACTAATTTAACATATCTAAAATATTCTCTTTTTTGTTCCATTGGAAGAATGCAATGCAATGCTAAAATAAGTTTAGTGAGTTCACAGCAACTATCACTGTAAGATGTGAATGAGAATGACAGAATAATCTAATTTTGTGCGGCTTTATTAGTTTTGGGATCTTATGTTGTTAAGTTATAACTGGTTCTACAAATATAGAATGGTCTTAAAGTGTATGGCATTTAAAATAGGACATTGAAAGAAAAACATACGTTACAATATAAAACAATGCCGTACAAAAATAAATGACAAAAACTGGACTCACTCTACCTGCACTTTTGAATTCTCATCTGCACTCTGTTGGACAGCTTATAAGTTACGTCATAGAGCTGAATGTTATTATTTTATGCTCTTATATCGTCCTATATACGTCACCTGGTGGTTCATACGACCCATCTATTTTTGGCATGGACCTGTCTATAAACGGAATGTGACAAGAATGTTTTGAACTACAAAAACTATCTTGTAAAAAATATTAATTTTATGTTGATTAATATTTACTGTCAAAACCCTTACTGTAATTCAATTTTGTTTATATTATTGACATTCAAGCGCCTTTAATTTTCTTTTAGTGATTTACGAAAAATCAAAACTTATACAGTCCTACTACAAAAAAAAATTAAACGCTAGTTAAACACGTGTTTTACTAAACATTGTCTAAAATTGGATTCTCAACCTATAACATGACACGTCATATTCGTGTGACGTCCAAGTCAATTTTAAACAGTGTTTAGTTAAACACGGAATACTTTGTGGTAAGGTAAATAATATTTTTGACACTTATACAAATTACGAAATGTAAAAACTTCATGGTCGAGCGTAAATAACAAATATAATTTTAAACATCACTTAAACACATTCGTTGTTATTGTTTAGTATATTGCTTTAGAGATCAGATATCCAGGAAAAATTTAAACTCAACAAAAATAAAATAGTAATTCTAGTTTGTGAATAAAAAAAATATTTATCCACGTTTTACAAATATTTACATTCTGCTATAGTGTATTATATCGTGACCATGTAAAGCATTGGAAAGACCTAAAAGCGCGTTTTGAAGCACATAAGCCCCCTTGCAAAAAATACGCGTCCGTTGATCTGGGTGCTGATTATGTATCTCAGTGGCCAACTCAAAATGGAAAAGTGTACATCAAGTAGCTGTCAAATGACGTCATTTGTGTTTGCTATCTCTATTGTATTTCTGTTGGTCACTGGAGACAGCAAATACAAACCACGTCATTTGACAGCTATTTGATGTACACTTTTCCATTTTGAGTTGGCCACTGAGATACATAATCAGCCACCTGATGTGTAACTTAATTTTTTGTTACTAAAAGTTACATAGTCAGTTCAACGGGCGCGTAACTTTTATAAGTAAGAGGAAAAGTGAGCACACTGCATCAATCTCAGCTGCCTTTTCCTGTCCGATTTATATCACTATCTCTGATTTTTATAAGAGAGATCAGCGAACAAGCATAAGGGATACTGATAATGATAGCCTTGGCCTATAGATACCATAGATGTAGGGGTGACGCTGGTCTATGGTCGCTGCTGTTGTATTTATTTAAAAATTACTTTGATATATTTAGCGCAATCAAAATGAATTTAACTTTTTATATTACTTTACTATTATAATAATATATTATTATTTATTACTTATTATACAGTTCTGTAAAATAAATTCTCACGAAATGTTGTTTCTGTACGAGCGTTTAGGTCCGTCCAGTTACTTATTTTGGTCACGATTTAAAATGATAGACTTTAAATCGCTTTTTATGAACCCTAGCATGAACATTTATCGACTAATTGATATCTGGATCAAATCCTGATTCTAGGAAAAGTTTTGCAGGTTCTTATAAATTATTGAAAGATTTGCCTTTCGCATTTTGTGAAAGTAATAAATAAATACTCTCGCCAGTATTGTAGAAATTAGAGGTGACAATAGACCTGACTGGGACAGGGTTCTTGGGTTTCCGATAAGTTTAATTCCATACCGGAACACGATAATGGCGTAAAGTGATAGAAATAGGTAAGGTGTCAAATTCATAAGAGTTAAGTGAAGTTATGCTTAGACACTCCCAATTATTATGTTATGATTGTAGTGTTAGTGTGTAGGCGTTAATACATTATCAGCCATTTACGGAACACTACAATTAAGAGCCCGAATTCGACCTCTATCTTTTTTTTAATAAATGTTCATGCCTGTAAAATTTTACACAAAGATCATAGGGTTAAAGTTTTTAGAATGGCCACTTAGCACTTTTGAATAATACAGACTACAAAATACATTTATTAAAACAATTACAAAAATACTATATTAAGATTTTTTCTATATGGCAACAATAATAATTGGCAAATATCTTAAAGTAATTATAATATAAGAGATTCTAAAAAATGAGTAACTAAGAACACTGAATTGGCGAATCATAATACAGTGTGTTCAAAAAAAATGAGATACTCATAAAAATACTTTTATGATTCAAAAGCTATATTTTACACATCCTTTATAAGATAGAATTTTCTTAATAATAACAATTCTGGACAAAATATTTATTTTAAACTAAAAATAAAGTATTTTTCTACAAAAATAGAGATTATTAAGATACACTAAAAATTAAAATTAAAAATATTATTAATAATACAGTAGTTGAAATATGTTAGAAGTGTTGCACTATCAAAATATTAATGCGATAAGTATAAAAGATTTTACAAAATAATACAAAATTGTTTCGGCTCTAATTTCGAGTAAGCTTACAAAATTTATTGTTATAGAAAAGTAACAGATTCAATTATTATGCAAAATAGTATCGAATCTGTTGAAAATTGTTTAAACTCATTTCAAAAGACGCTATATTTACATGCAAACGCATATTTATTATATCAACTTAAGAATGATAAATTTTATCAGTTGCACGTTTTTTTTACATTACTTTTTGTACATACTAGACAACACTAAATATATTAACTTTATTTTTGATAACAGAAGATAACTAGCAACAGAATCGACACAAATATAACTTTAAATTTAAGAGATTTCAGGATTTGAGGTTTGAGTCTGTGCTTTGAGAAACTTTTTAAATCTAGATTTCCTTAAAACTACAAAACTATTCAGTGCATTGTGTTGTATTGATTTACACATTATCTATCGGCTAACACACAAACTAATTAATATATTTTAGTGGATTTAATCGGCATGCCAGCTAAGGATAATGAATTTCTATGCCAAGCTGTTTTGCACTTATAAATCATAAATTATAAACACGCTGTATAAACATAAACTATTTTAACTATTGTCATTTATAATTGTTAAGTTATAAAAATACATAAAAATTGCTTAGAAAATGCGGTTTTGGAATGTTAAAATGATTGGTATTTTATATGTTGACTTCACTTTAATATCGCTACCTATACTATTTTGTGAAAATATAGCGGATGTCTCTTATGAATGGTTGTGAATTGTCTGTTGTATTATATAATAAAATCATTGTTATTAGATATCATTTTCTACCCTCTTTTTAAGCTTTGTGTTATTATCAATACCGAGAAGCATTTCTTAAAAGGCAAATACAATAGCATTACATAACCTAATTTTTTTTAATTTTAAACGCTGACATGACTAGTTGCTTCAGTTATATGAAAAATAAATAACTGATCTAAATTTAGTAATGCAAGAATTATTGTAAATAATTTCTAATTTTTTTTTACGTATGTTTTTTAATCAAATTTGTCAGGGTTTCTTGACATTTTTGTCTTCTCAAAATAAGTAAATTTAAAAAGTTTTTTGTTTAATATTTTATACTCTTCATACAATTTTTTAATCAAATTTATTAGATTACCGTTACTTTTTTGCCTTTTAAAATAAGTTCATTTGAATTTAATTAAAAGTAACTTAAAATACGCAATTTTTTGACTGAAGACTTTCCTTTATATAATTTTGCTATATTGCTTTATTATAACAGCCACATCTACTAACGTATCCTACTAAATACTCGCTCATTGCAACTACATTAGTTTACCAGTCGTTATACTTTTAGTTTAGGCAGCTAAAAATGTACTAAAACCGTGAATAATTAAACTATTCTGTTTTCTTTATATAAAAATATCGAATCTTACAAAAATCACTTGAAGTAAAAAAATTATTTTTGTGAGAAAAAGTGCTTTTAGTTTTTTGTGTTAGTTGTACTTCGACAATTTCAGAATCACCTATAAACCAACGTTCTGTTCTTATAATCGTGCTAGCCTAAATCATCTAGTGCATCTATTATTGTCTACGTTTTGTGCTAACATTAAATAATGTGAAATGTCACGCTTCTGATAACATCACGTAACGTTATAACGGTGTCACATACGTGATACCGATATTTAACGTTATTAAACGTTATATCGATAACGATAATTTAAACGCAGTAAAACTGAAAGAAACCACTTTCGATTGCAATAAGATATCTAGATACACAAAAAAAATTAGTACTTCTTTGTTTTACCTAGAATCATCACATCCAGACTATGTCATTCCTACACAGTCTGGATGTGATTTACCACTTTGAAGTTCACTCTTTCAAAAAAACAAGATTTTATGAAAAAAAAAGTTAAACAAGATAAACGCTTGGAATGGAGCATTTTTAAATGTATCACGGACGTGACACCACAAACTTTGTATTAAACATAAGCACAGGAGATTATATTAATATGACACAATAACAAAAAATATAACAATATGTGACATTATCACAAGATGACATAATGATCCGCCTTATCGCCTGCGCGCATCGAATTGTTTCACCACTTCTGGTATTGCATTTGGTTCCACTGGAGCTCTTTCATATAGTTCTTGAAGACTTTTGACATAAGTTAGTTTTCTGAAGAATTTTGAGCTGAAAATGGAATAATTATTTACTTAGTTTTTTTTAGTTTCTGGGAAAAAATAACTAAAATCAATGGTACGCGATAACAATAATTATTGAATTGCGAATTACTTGAGCTATCAAATATTATGATTTCTCTCAGTCTCTGTTTTTCTTCTCAATTTTAAGGGTAATTATTGATATGTATAACAATACATTGTGTGCTCATATTAAAGTAAGGTGTACTAAATTTAATATGACAGATTTTAAAGATGTAGTAATATATATTTTACCTGTCTTTATTAAAAAAAATAAAATGAAGCTTAAAATGAAAGAAACTTACCTAACAAACGGTTTGGTGATAATGACGAATGACTTCAACCAAAACGTCGGATGAACTAAATACAGGTGTTTCAAACTTTTCCTCAATCTGCGAAAGAAATGAGTAATAGCCAATTAAAAACGCACCTGCTTGTTTAGTTTTTGTTCTTTGGATTACGGTTAGTATAAAAATTACGCTTTTGCCTTATTTAAATATATAGATTAGCGGCCATGACGACGGGTAAGAAGGTAACAACTAAAAATCGACTAATTTATTTATAAGGCCCATCACATATACAGGTTGTATTTGACACCGCAACGACAGCTTCTGTGGTAGTTTTTAAACATGATAAACTACAAAATTCCGTTCACAGTTTTAGTCGGAAACAATTGGTTAAATATTTAGCAGTTTTTCAGCCCGCAATGTATAGCGAATAAAGTATATGCATTAAGCCGCGCGTTGCAAGCTGTAAGTGCCGACCTACTACGCTGTTTTAGTACATTGCTGTTTTTAGTAAATATGTGTTATTTATTTAATATTAAATAAAAATCGAATTGCGTTAGATAGTATTAATGAAATAATAGTAAAATCAATA
>DVZK01000497.1:0-11801 GCA_018236665.1 Calephelis perditalis | reverse complement strand
AAGCACTCTTAAAATCTTGATGTCCACAGGCGATGCATGAAATCTAGATTCTGCTTCCTATATTGCAACAAGCACAATACAAATTAACCTGAAATTGTCAAAATTAATTATTGGCGAAATAAATATTTAACTTTAAATAAAATTTCTGAGAGGCTGCCGCTTTCTAAACGAACACTTCTATTTAATTACTTTCATTGACTCGTGCTAAATAACAAACTTTCAAATTTATTTTTAATTATTGACCGATTGCAAAACTATGTTATTTCACTTTTATATCTTTACTTCATATTTTAAAAGATCTCTAGATAATAGCGAATCGTTATCTTATCAGTTCTTAATAACGTAACAAAATTTTTCTCTAATGTCGCTTTCCAATGTAAAGGCTTTGAGTGGCTAATAAACTCACTCAAAACTTTAAGCCTTTTCCAAAAAACCTTCAGCTTATTAGTGCACCTTTAAGAAATCGGGGGAAAATATGAAATTTTGTTTGCCTGTTCTAAAAAATCCCGTGAGTTTCAAGATATAGAAATTTCGCACATAATTATGTCTGGGTAACAAATCAATAATATCATAACTCGAACATAGTGCATACTTTGGAGTTACGACATCTGATCTATTCATATATTTGGCATTATATCCGGGGTGTCAAGCCAAATATAATTTGAAGATAATAAAAATAAACAACATGACGCATATACCAATGACGTTGCGGGTTGCCCTTCTATATTAGTGACAAAAAACTATTTTTATGACATTTATTTTTTTAAGTTGAGCAACTTATAAATTACTTTTTGAATAAAAGGGCTCTACATAAAATTCACAACTTTTGTCTAAAATGATTAGTTAAATAAATACATTTACCTTTTTAAGTTAACTTGATGGTTTTTAATTCATTCATAAACAAAACATCGTTCAGAATTACTATTCTGAAGCCTTCTGTAACAGCTATAACAAATAGTACCTAGTAGGAATTTGAAATAGTGACAAAATACCTATCAGCTACACTAATTTTTCAAATACACCAGAACATTATTGATTTTATGCTATAGAAGACAACCATCCTTCTAAAGCCCACGTTGATTTAGAATCTTTCTTTAAATCTTTATTCTCCTCTGTCTATATCGGTATAGGTATCGGTTGAAGCAAGTACATAGGTACGTATCGTTGCTTCCCTAAACAAAACATTAAACATAACAATGATATAATTAATTACTTTGCAACCAGTACGCAAATAATATGATTCATCATCCGTCTGTGATGTATTTGCAAGTATTTAATGAGTCATGTAAAATTTCTTATCCAACATATTAATACGGACATTTTGAAGGTTATGTAATAAAAGCCAATAAACCAGTTTCGCCTTGGATTCCTCAGTAACAGCGATATTTATAAATCATCTATGTAAGACAAATAGAGGCCATATAATATATTTATCTTGTTAGCCAAAAGTCTGTCATGCCAAATCATTTACTATATAAGATCTGGAGTGGCATTTTGAAATATATCTTCTATTCATCAATTTAACAAGCTTATGTTATAGCCAAAGAATGAAGTTCCGGCACATCTATCATAAGCTAGGTTATTCTCCGTCAGATAAGATGCCTTAGTCAACTTCCAACCCAATGTAGGTTCCGACGTTTGACTAATACAGGAATAGTAATGCAGATGCAAAATACGCGACGAAGTTAACTTAGTCATTGGTAGCTCGGTTAAGAGGAAATTAATAGCAGTATGTATTAGAATCTTTACAGGTCATTGACAAAGTTTTTAAATATTATAAAACCTAACCCGGTAGACAACATAAATCCCTTTAGGAATACCTTAACCGGTAGTACCTATGATAGTAGCATAATCTACTAGACTTTTTGAAAACTCTGAGTTTAATATACCTCAGGGCACTATTTTCGGTTCCATATTGTTTCTAGTCTATATTAATGAGCAGTGATACTAACGGATGGAAAAAAAACGTCCGCTGTTAGCACTCCTTTCTAAAAAAAGGGAGTTAAAATTAAAAATTGCATGGCTCAATTAGAAATCAGTTATAACCGTGAATGATTGCAACACAATCTACTGATTTTAGCTCCGTCCGCTTCCTTTCAAATAAAATTCTGTAATTATTACCGAATAAGCTCAATGTTCTCCGTCTCAAATGTTCTTAGCTTTCCCTGAAAGTTATTTCCTGAAGATACTTTAAAAGTGATTACTGTTTTGTATATAGTAAAAAAAATTATATATCTGAAATAATCTAAGTATAGTTTTCTCCAATATCGAAAGGCATGTTCACAATCTAATGGTTTCATAAAATTTGATGACCAAGTAAGAAAAAAAGTTTGTGCAATAAAATATTCGTTTGTTTAGGCTAAGGTTCCCCTAATTTTAAGATTTATGTAGTTTTTCTAACAAAACTTAGGCTAAGGCTGCAATAATTTCGCTGTGAAATATATTTTTGCCGATTAGTCAAGCTCTTCGTAATTTACGCGCAACAATGCGTTGCATTTTGACAAAACACGAAGAAAACAAAGATATTTCTAGGGAGTGGACACATCTATTTGCATGTGAGCGTGCGTAGCGGAACTGATACGCAGTGTCACCTCGGACAAGCCTTCATATTTCAGTCGAAGAAATGCTCACAAGTCGTAACTAACAACCGCATATCTAAATAGCACACTTACACCTGCACACGTTATTTTAGATGGCCGTGAGCGAAGGTGACTTTATTTCGAATACTGGGTCACGTTTTATCTCAAGGACATCCTCTTTTTACACAAGGTCTCTACAAAGTTTTTTTTGATAATTGTCACTACATTTTACAACTAATACATTGGAACTACAACCTTGTCACGATCTTTTAAAATGTAAGAGCTAATAGCTTTGGAATAACCGTGGTTTGTGTTTCCTTAAGTTAGTTTTGGTTTCTTTCTAAGAATTTTAGCATTGGAAGATAAATTCTTGTACAGGAAATGAATTGCTATGGATGACAAACATTATCTATGGAAGAAGCGTTAGCGTAGCAGAAGGATCTTGATGTTTCAAAATTCATGCTCAACTTCAAAAAAAGTGTCAAATAATACACAAAAATATGATCGATACCAATAAGACTACAGCCAATTCAGATGATGACAAAACAATTAGCAATTAATACTCATCGATGTTGAGTATGATCTCAATATGTTGCCGCCTCCGTGGTCGAGCGGTCCGGTGTTGGACTTGATTTCATAAAATCTTGGGTCCAATCTTATCCAATCCAGGCTTGCCACCTATCATATGATTGGGACTTAATGTCTTCAGCTAATCATGGGTACCTCTACCTACCTCTTCAGATATTCGGGCGTAATTGTTTTAGGACTCAGAATACCCATAAAGATACTTCCAATTTCAGAATATTAACATTTAGATGACGAGCTACTTGGTAGGTACATGTTCATGTTTTGTACGAACTTAAATTTTGTTCTGGAACTTAGAATACCTTCCATGAAAATACTTACAGAATAAAAGGCGACATGATGCGATACTTCGTATCTGTAATGGATAATTTACAAGTCGTAAACTTGTACTTTACCCTAGTGATATACGCGTATTGATGATTATAAGATGTGTCCCCATTACCTGCGCTTGCGCCGTTAATCAGATGACATACGGGTGCGTTGTAGGTCAGCAGTTATGAGTGTATCCTGTGCCAAGAATCGAACGATGGTGACTCACTACTACAATGGTAAAATGCAGCTAAACCACTTTTTGTTTTGAAATAGGACCTTTTTATACATCTTATTTTTTTACATTTTACATTTATGAAGAGAGTTATGAAAGTGGAGGATGCTAGGCTGGTTCTAGCTTGATTTTATTAGAATTTTGATTAATTTTTTTATAATTTGGGTCTGCATTCTGGCCTAGCCTGACGTCCAACTGACTGAATTGGTCATGATCAAAATTCGACAAAGGTGCACGTATGTTTTCGTGAGAGCGAAAAAATATAAATCGAGCTATTGTGAGTATATACAGTGTCAGGTGCTTACTTATTACGATATACCACAGAATGCAATTCGGTAACTTTCTAGATGTTTAAAAAAAGTATCTTCACGTCCATATCCCCGAAGAGGTAGGCAGAGGCACAACCGTGGCACCTACGATTAGCCGAAGACACAAAGTCCCACAATGTGATAAGTGGCCTATAGCTAACCAGGCACACATCCAATCCCAAACAAAATTTTTTTTAAAACACTGTGTTAGAAAATTGGAAAAAAAAATCACATTTTTTATTTGTTGCCCGACCCGGCAACTAGATATTAGTGGTACTATTTACCCGACTCCAAAAATGTAAGACTCCAGAAACCAGAAGGTCCTAATCGACTGCATTTTTTTGTATATTGCGCAGTAAGTCGGCCAATAGCCAAAAACCTTAAATGTTTATTTTTTAGAAAGACTGATTCTGAGGTAGTCCCTTAATTTTATCATGATCCGACTAGTGGTTTTCATTAACATTTAAAAAAATTCTAAATGGTTGTTTTGAATAGGCTACGAAACTATTGGGTGTATTTTAAAAATGATTTTACTGTTAAAACCTTCTTTTACTGTTAATGTAGGCATTATCCCTGATATCCCTAAACATAGGTTGTACATATTGCAAGAAATATACAAAGTCGGGACCGCCTATTGATAATAAATGTGATAATTGTTCTTATCTTTGTACTAAAATAATTGTACTAATTATTCCCTCTAAGGTATTTAGCGTTTTTCGTGTTTAATTACACTTATTATCTAATTACATGTTATTACATAGCAATAATTATAAAAGTAATTTTTATATTGCAACATCGTCACAGTTTCCACAAATTAAAAAAAGACAAATATCGAACCCTTGCAAAAATCGCGTGTGGTTAAATTTTTCTTTTTTTTTAAAATGTTTGGAAATTTGTCCATCGTAAGATAAGTATCAAAATTAAAATTAATTTTGTAACTTTTTATCCAGTTCATCTACTTCACTCTCACTCTAAATCAAGTTGAAGTAGCGTGTGTTCTAATTTTCCTAGAAAATTGAGCCATCAAATTAAGAAGAAAATTTTCATATCTCTTTGGTCATTTTAGAGATTAAGACTTTTTATCAAACAAAAAACTATTATCAACTATGTGTGCTGAGTGTGAGTTTTTGCAATGATTTAGTTTACTTTTTTTCACTTAATTTATGATTTATTTAGGTAGAATGCTGTGTAGAAACATGCCTGGGTAGGGATCCACCGCCTTTCCTATTTCTACTGTCATAATAACTCTATCATTTTCCGGTCCGGAAGGTAGGGTAGCCGGTATACTTGCACAGTGGGGACCAGTTTTATGCTTTGTTTACGCTATAACCATGCATCGTGTATTTTGCGTTGGATAAAAAAAATACTTTTTTCATTTTTAATTACTTCATATATCGATAATATTTCCGAATCCGAATCGTTTTACAATATTTGGCTGGTATTAAATTGTCAACTTGTATATATACGAAAATATCATGACGACACCATCACCCAGTGATGATTAAATATTTTAGTTTATTCGATTCTGCCTCTAACGCAGACAATCACTGCCTACTAGTTGGTACAGTCCATAAAGATCGACCTATTGGCACCTCTGCCTCCCCTATTTGTGCATCCGTAGCGTCAGTGCTTGCATTTGTCATGTTTTTAGAGGTAGCCGGTAGAGTTGCTTAACTCCGATACACGAGACCATAAGCAACTAACCGTTCCTTAACATGAGACCTGATTGCTTGTTCTTTTTTATAGTCTTAGACAGCGATCACGCATACAGATCTCATGATAAGAGGTAACCATAGTCTATTGACACCATAAATGTTATAGGTGCGTCGCTATCATGTTGCTACCTAATAGGGTGCAATATGACACTATCATGGCGGCAGTAATAAGGCAGTAGATACCGGAATAATATCAACTAACTTTACTCTTTGGGAGTTTGTTTCATCGTTTCTTCTCCTGTCTGGCTAGGTTTAAAAACTTTGGGAGTTTACGGTAGATAGAAATAAATTAATTTACATTCTAAAACTTGTTTTTAATAATAAATAATCGTCCAATGCATACAAAAAACAGTAAATAATTAAAATTGCTAATTTGATTACAACCTATTAAAATACTTGCACACCACAAGTTGGTAGAATAGGTAGGAATGCCTAAATAATTTTGTAACATCTTTGTAACACTCATATTCCGCAAATAAATATATGTGTTCTTTTCTTACTCTTGTCGGACCCTTACGAGTTTTGCTCTACCGCTTGTGCTTTTACAAACTACCTGGCAGGAAGGCTGATAGTCTATTATACACAAATGACCTAGCAATACGTAAATTGTTTAAATGTTTTACCATACCTAGAATATAGGTTTATCTAGACTAACAATAACTAGCATCGTTGTCATATTTTCTCACGATATCTCATGTTTATTTCAAGAACTAATTGTCCACCTCAATGCCAATAGAAGTGCAATTGAATGAACTATAGGGCATTTATCTGCGACCTTGGAGACTGGAACGAATCGAGCTCCATTTCATAGATGCTCTAGGTGCTCTATTAAGATGATTTGTACTAAAATAGCTGTGTACCCGCGACTTCGTCAGCGTAGCGTAGAGCAGTTGCTTTAAACTTCGCTGTTATGTTGTTGGTTCAATTTGATTTTCTTAAAATTTCGTCCATTATAGTCCGTTGCAGTTTGCTTTTAGGAAGAAAGTAGACTTTGTTTGAACTCGGGTCTTTGACTACATGTGTATCAAATTTCATCAAAATCGGTATAATTGTTTAGTCGTGAAAGCGTAAGATACAAACTTTCGTTTCTTTAATATTGGTAGGTATGGATTAGTCGGTGCTAATTCTGAGACACGTTGTCTAAACTTACTTATTCCTAGTCATAATGAATCTGCCTATGCATAATTTTCCGATCTAGAGATTAGGGTAGCCGGTAAACTTGCAAAATGCGTCACATCCCAGCCATAGGTCAGCGACACGCCTATAGCATCTATGGTGTATCATAGGCCACAGTTGTCTCTTACCATCATGAGATCCGTGTGCTGTTAGTTATCCTATGCAATAAAAAAATCACCAAAGGTTGAAGACTTCGATGATTTGCTGATATACCATCATCGTTTTATGAAAGCGGGACGCGACAGGTTGGGTTATGAAGGTGTAATTTAGTAATAAAAGTTAATAGGCCAAACTAAAGATACCGATCATCAACAGTGGCCATTATTATCGAAGATCTGTTATTAAAATAATAGTTTAATTGTACTTTAATATGCGATATTGCTATTAATATCAAAAATAGTTTGAGACTATTAATAATAGATGAAATATTGCAAACTTTTTCTTTTATGTAGCCTTTGTCGTAATCTGTGATACTTTTAGTTTTTTATGTTATATCCTTATATACAACAATAAAAATTAAACGAAGTAAAACTGCAAAAACCGACTTCATCTAGTCATTAATGATGACATCGTCAACATAAGTCTTGTTGTAGTTTGTTGTTGTAGTTTTCAACCAAAATTGAGATGTCAAATAAAAAAAGAAAACTTTAAAATCCGTTTGTTCATTTCTGAGATATATACTTTTTGTCAATAATTAATCACAGTAAAACTGTAAAAACCTACTGCAATTATTGCATTGGTTAAAACCACACCCGGTTATCGAACCCGGGACCTCACGCAATCAATTCCAACACACAACCGCCAGACCACACATGTAATCCACTACATACATACACCGTTACTATCACCTCATAATATATGCCTGCTTCTGTCGGAAATCGATCCCGAGCCGCAATTATGTTCGTTTGCGCTAGCCATACGTTTACGCTACGTACACGCTAACCCAACAAGGCGGTCGAAACAATTACTTTAATACCAAAAAAATACTGTTATTTACACCTTTATTTACCTACCTGTATTTTTTTAATATGAACAATCTTAAGTCTTCGTCTACGTCTAACATTTATCTTAATTTTTGGCGTCAGGATGTGACGACTCATCGCCTATGGTGATAAGTCCGTATCCTCATATCCCATCATCTCATAACCCAATCATCCCATCATCTGTCATAAGTTGGTGGTAGAATACTGTGCAGAAATACCTGCCGCCAAAACGTCAGTGCGCGCCATTGTCGTGTTTCAAATAGTAGAATAGCCGGTACACTTGCACATGTAGTCTAAGATCAAGGCCATAAGACAACAACGCCGTACCAACAGGCCATAACGCACAAGTAACATCTATAGTTTCTAAAGGCGACGTGTCTATTGTTCTTGTTGAGCTTGGTCACTATTTTGTAGCATAAAAAGAAATAATAGTATCATCGACATTTGCTATATAATTTGTATGTGTGGTTTTCAATATTTCAACTTTCATTCTTAGTTACCCAATGCGACGAAGGAATGAGGTCGAATGCGTGATCGTAGTGTTAAATTTATAGAACTTTTAGTTTTATCTGTGCATTGCGAAACTTCAAACATGTTTCGGACAAAGACATGGAAAATAACTAGAATAGTTTTAATAATTGTTATAGAAAGTCATGTCAGAATTTAGTGCAAAGCGGTGGCCTCCTTACTTAAGCTCCTTTACGGCCAATATTAATAATCAATCCTAATCCAAAACTCGCTGTCCAAGATGGATATTTTGATCCATTTTTGTGTTATCGCTTGCCAATAACATATCCGTGGACTGGATAAATATGGCAATTAGGTATGGGATAGGCCGGCGGATACGCAGCTATCTAGATTGCTTGAAATCCATTAGATTGAGATACATTATTAACATTAGCCGTTAGTGAGCTTGGCGACAACGAGGTGATACATTTATAATTCTTTTATAAATATTTCACTTGTGCACTTTAACTGAACAAAATTGAATGAAATGTTACCTAATTATTACTAATAATATAGACGAAATTCAATTATTACGAAATATCTGTGAACATCTTCATTCACGATGGCGCCAAAACTCCTATACCGCCTATATGAATTTGGCAGCTGTCAAAAATTAAATAAATTATTGGATTAAGTAAACATTAGCTTACGAGGCTTTCTGAACGGTCTTGTCAATACATCTGTATATCGAGGAGCTGGAAGTAACGGCGACATGTTATTTTTTTTTTATAAGAGGACAGGTAAAAAAAAACAGTGTCGACATACAGGTAAAACGGAAACATGTAAAAGATATCCTTCGAAGCCCAATGTGTAAGTGGACACCTGTGAAATCATACGTAAAATATAGGGAATACTTAAATACATACAAGTGATCAATACTTTAACATGGGGGAGAACAGACAGGGGTCTAACCCTCCTGTTTAAATTCGCGAAGTTATCAGAACTCGTACACTAGGTGTACGAATACGAATATTCTTTGTAAATTGAACAGGATGAAATTTATATCGTTCTTTAAATATAAAACCTTTCGATTAATTTTTTTTTTAAATCTCTTGTCAGAGATAATGTATAAAATAGAGTTTTACTTTTTTACCGACTCCGAAAAAGGAGGTAGTTATTTATTCGACTGTGTGTTTGTTACGCGATTACCCAGTCAGAAAAAAACCGTTTTTGATGGTAGTTTTTTGGCAATAACTCCGATGTGGTCCCTTATAAACCATTATCACGAATTCGACAAGTTAATGATGTCGATGATGACAAAAAAATATGCGTTGTTAAGTAATACTCAAAAGGCCACTAATGGGATGATGATAAAATTATTACGGGACCATCTCGGAACTAGCTAGCTTTCGAAAAAAACATTACCAAATCGCGACGTGGTATCTGCGAAGTTAATATTATGTTCTGTAATTTTCGTGTTTTCTTATAATTAAAGCTTATAACCACGCTTGTCTCTTACCATCAGGAGGGACGGGTGCTCGGTCGCTGTATTGTCCCATGCAAATATGTTGGAATTTTAAAATTAAATTAATAACTAAGTATATCCTGCTGATTCGCCTATGTACTAATTAACGTTATTAAACTTTCTTGCAAGAACTCGTTGATAAATCAAAATAAGAACCTATGTCCTTTTCTCAATCACAGACAACATAAATACCAACTTTCATGATGATCCTCAAAACATGACCGACTTCCATACACATTGTCATCCCCCTTTAATCCTTTAAGGGTGGATTTTTTAGAAATTATTTCTCAGGATCTATGTCATTATAACTTTGTATGTCAAATTTATGTGTATTAAATATGGATGTGTCATTTTTTTAACCTATTAATGTATCTTTTCAGACTTTCACGGCATGGTGCAACAGTCACTTACGGAAGGCCGGTACCGGCATCGAAAACATCGAAGACGACTTCCGTAATGGCCTTAAGCTGATGCTGCTCCTCGAAGTCATCTCCGGAGAAACCCTGCCCAAGCCCGACCGCGGCAAGATGCGCTTCCACAAAATTGCCAATGTCAACAAAGCCCTCGATTTTATTGCATCAAAAGGTAAGTTCAAATATTGCCAATACCCACTGCTAACAACTGTAACTTCAAAACTCTCAATATTAACAGAGGTTTCGATTGTATTGCATCCAATGTAAGTCCTAAAAATATGAGTGCTAAGTCCCAAATAGTATTGCATACAAAATATGTAAGCTGAAATATTTATTAAAATTAATGAAGTTCTTGATTTTATTGCATCCACATGTAAGTTCCAATTAGGTATGGTTCCAACATTGTAAATGTTAACGAAATCTGAGATTGTATTGCATCCAAATGTAAGATTCGATATTGTGAAAGTTCAAGAATGCCCTAAATACTATTTCATTTAAAAGTAATTTTAAAAATTGACAATCTTAATTAACCATTTGCCTTTCTGCCAGGCATCTCTTAAAGGCAAGCATAGGCTTACCGCCACTAACACCATGACATCTGACTAGGTGGCAGAGTTTCGCAGCGACTTGCCCGGATTGGTACCATCGCCTTACCTATTCCTGCCGCCATAACGTCATGGGGTGTTCCGGTTCAGAGGGTAAGGTAGCCGATAAACTTACTTTTACTCGAGGCCTCTGGTTGGCAACGCACCATTACCGCTTTTGTGTCTCTAGGCGGCGGGAATTTCTTAACATCAGGAAATTCGTCTGCTTGTTTGCCTTCCAATGTCATAAAAAAAGTATTTTTTTTTTTAATATTTATGTACTAGTAACAAGTAGTAGTGAGTAAGTAAGTAGTACTTCAAGCACATAGTTTGTTTATTTTTGGGATAGATTCAATTTGTGTTACATGTTCAGAGACATTTATTATCATCGTTTTGTATTATTATGTACAGCTATATTTTTTGACAAAATGCAAATGGAAACAACTTTTTTATAATGCAGTATTGTCTTACAGCATCCGTAACTTAATGCGACTCTGGGAGCGGCGCGTGGGATGAAGTCTTGTATTCTGTGATTTAATGACGTTTTCAAATGTAACATATCTCAAAACTAATTCTTTACCCGGCAATGTAATATGACAATATTCAAATGAAATATTGTACTACTGACTATGTTGTGAATTTTTAATGCGTAATATATAAACTGTAATGCTGTTGTTGTTATGATCTTTTCTAAAAATTTCTTAATAATACTTCAAACTAATGAACTATAATTAAAGTCTTACTACCTTACTAATAAACATCCTCAAAAGCGCCCTAATATTTAAGTTGAGTATAATAGTCTACTATACTGTCTACAATGACTATCATATCTACTTAAATGTTAGAGCACTTCAGTCTATGATTATTACGAGGGAATGGCTAAAAAATTTGCTCCAGTTTTTTTTTAAAGTCCAGCGGCAATGTTTTTTTTCCACGCATTAC
>DVZK01000496.1:0-11806 GCA_018236665.1 Calephelis perditalis | reverse complement strand
GTATCGAAATGGCAAGAACCGCTAAATACCGGTATAGAACCTGTACTTTTCGTACCGGTTTCAAGCCTTGGTTACAGCACAGCTCCAAAGAGTATATAAATACTACGTAATAAGAGGCGGGTCTTCCATAGATACATAACAAACCCAAATTTTGTATGAAGTTTAGCTTAAATGACACAAGACACTTGACGGACAGGTACCTATAACCCGTTTAATTTGAAAGTAAGTCCAAAGGCATTCAGATTTAAGGAAACTAGTGCCATATGATTTAGGTGAACATAGCAAACTTAACTCTTTTGTTTTTTATACGAATGTTGCGCCAAACTGCAGAGCACTCATATAGCGTTTATTATATATGTGTTCTTGGCTGGACTGAACTTACCAGTCAGGCAAAGAGGGCCGGTATTATCAATAACTATTAATATTATAAATGCGAAAGTTGTGAGATGTATGTATGAAAGTTTGTTACTTTTTCACGCTCGAATGGCTAAACGGATTGGTTTATATTTGGAAAATATATTGTGACCTGGATTATTCCCGATTCTCGATTGATCCCGACCGCACAACGGGTTCCTGTGAAAACGCAAAGCCGCAGGCAACAGCTAGTAATTAATAAACCTATCGCAACAACAAAACTCTAGATAACCTATCTCTAACTGTAGATAGAATACCGGAATTGACCGTTAGTCACTGTCACAATTTTCGATATATTGTTCTCACCACTTTGGCAAAAAATCAGTTGGTCTATATTCCACAAAGAGTCCGGAACCAAATGGTTTCATAAAAAATATTATCTTTTCTTAATGTAAAAATACCTAGATAACCGAATTTACACGTAAAAAATCGGTCACGTAATAGTTCTCACGCATTGTTAACCGAAACTTTCGCTAAAACAATCGTGTGCGCGTACCCTAAGAAAACAATTCAATAAAACGCCATTTTCCTTGAAGCTGCAAACAATGGGTTATTATTTTTACTAAGTAGGTCAGATACTCGCATACGTTTCGGTTAAGCCTGTACATACATACCTACATATATACATATAGTAACGCTAAATATATTGGTTTATAATTTGTAAGCTGCCTTCCTCGAACGGTCACTCACCCCGTGTGCTTATATTTTATTTTCATTTTTTTTATTTTATGATAATGGAAGGCTAACAAGCAGACGGATTTCCTGATATTAATAAATTCACGCCGCCTAGAAACATCAAAGGTAGTAATACTGCGTTGCCAACCTGAGGTCGGGATGTTAGGCCTCGAGCAAAAGTAAGTTTACCGGCTACCATACCCTCCGAACAGGAACACGTCAACGGCAAGCATTAAACGTTATGGTGGCAGAAATAGGTAAGGCGGTGGTACCAATCCTGGCGAGTTGCTGCGAAACTCTACCACCTAGTATAAAATGTTAGTAATTTTCACCATGTTGGTCCCAGTCCGTCAAATAGAATCGACCACCTCACCTCTGCCAGGCAGCTCGTAAGAAGCGAGCACTGGTTAAAAAGTAGGTCAACCAATAAGACCATTGGCGGTGGAACACTGTACAGCAACTTGCTCAGGTAGGGAAGGGTAGAAAAAAAAAACATTTCATCCTTCATATTGATTAATCTATTTCTGCTGAACTTTCATTATGTTAAAATGCTTTGAAACTTTCACTTTTTTTTCAAATTAGAAATTTTTGTTACGTCACACGATAAAGAAAAATATGTTTATGTTAAGAGTAACTAAATCCAGAAATAGCCATTTGAAAAGGAATAAAATTGAAATCATGAACAGTGGGAAAGGTATTCTTTTCCGGATTTTTTTTACGGGGAAACATTTTTTTACGAGAAAAGAGCAATAATAAGATGTCATACATGTCTAATAACACAACAAGGAATAAAATAGATAATCCCGAGAAAGGGAAAAGGTTTTTTTTTCTACAGGAAAAGATATTTTTCACGGAAAAAAAATTAACGGGAAAAGAGCAATAATAAAATGTCATACATGTTTAATATTTTATGTCTAGGACCCACCTTTGTGCAGAACAGGCACCCACAACCGGATATGTGTGTCACCTTGTCTGGCGTCGCGTCTTCCAGGCACAGCTTGCAGTTGATGGGGGCAGCTGGTACGAAGCCGCCGCCAGCACCGTCCAGGGAATACCTGGTGACAAGTATGCTTTATAAAATACAAATCGCTGACTGTGTTGAATTTAGGCTACTGGACTATTCCACCAGTGTGCTGGTGGTGCTGCCACCGCCTTAGCTGTTGCTGTCGCCATAGTGTCAGTGCTCTTCAGTGTCGTTTTTTATGGTAGAGAGTAGGGTAGCTTTGAAGCAGGTAGAGCACGTGTCCTAAGATCAAGATCATGAGAGTTTGACACAACAATAACAACTATGGCAGGGTTTCTTAAGTTGGTCCATTGGTCCAAATTAATGATATGATGACCAGGGGTCTAGAACTATTAATTAATTTTAATTAATAGTTCTAGACTAGTATAAATAATTAGTGATGCTTAATTTTATTTTAACTTTAACGAGGGTCCAAGGCAGTTTTGAAATTCTGGAGGTCGTTCATAAAAAAAACGTTCATGTCCAAAACGTTTATGGTGTCCATAGGCGACGGTAGTCTCCAAGCTTCAGAAGGGTCATCCTCATTCGCTATCTTATACCGGAGAAATCACTTACGGCTGTTCGTTTGCTTATTACGGTAGATTGCCTGGGGATACTTTGGAAACGCAACATGCATCGAGTGGACATTGATGCCTACGTTTCATCTTGGGCTTTACAGAATACTTGGTGCTTTAAGAAAGCTGCTTCCAGTCTTCAATGTTTACTTATCACGGTATAACAACAAAGAGTGTGAAATAAGCAAAATTATATTTTATGTCTACGTGTTAAAACTTAAAATAAATAACAATGTGCCAGGTAAAAATTGATTCAAAAAAAGAAATACAGATGGCGCTGTGCTATGTTACATCGCGCTATTGGAGGTACAGACGTTTTGTACTAGTATCAACTTAGCAGATTTAATAACATCAGGAAATCCGTCTGCTTATTTGCCGCAACATTAGTTGCGAAACACTTTTTGTATAGAACTCGATGAAAATCAGTTCTATCATAATATAAATAGAAATAAATTTCAAACTCAACTCTTAAGTTCTCAAGTATCTTATTCATTCAATTAAAGAAAAATTTTAATGCAGAATGCGAATGGCACTATGTCAAATTGTCAAGTAAACTGTAAAATCTAGAAGCATCTTGTCTGAGTTTACTAATGATAAAAGTGGTGATACCAATCCCATCTTCTTGACAACTGGTCTGTACAACTCGACTACCAACCCTATTCGCCTTTGTAGTTAGCAGTCCGGCGTTCTACTAAACATCTTAAGGTCCCGGGTCGGGAAACAAAAATCTTATTTTCAAGTTTCTAATAAAAATAACGTTTCCCGGGATTGAATACGTGACCGCGATAGGTTTGCCACCTATCTTAATCTTATTGAGGGACTTAGTATCTTCAGCTACTCGTAGTTGCCCTTGTTGTCTACCTATCCCTACAGCGATATGGGCGTCAAAATATTTTTTTTATTCAATAATCCTATTACATAAACTGATAGTATATCTTCGAACAGGTGTTGCAGTTTTTAGTGGAGGAAGTTTGTGAGATCGCGGTAGGGCTGATTACAAACGTAAAAACCAAGAGGAACAAATTAGCCATTAAAAAAAGTGCAATGCCATATTACTCGATGATATTGTATAGCGCAGATTTCGCCTACGGCAGACGTCGGCTGCGCTCGTTTGTCGCAAAATTTTTTTTACCAAGCGTAATGATATTCTACTGTTAATATTTATTATTTACAGTAGAAGTCAGACATCTACAAAAATGCCGACTTAATACCTACCTACCTGTTTCGTAATAATCTGAAGTTAATTTTGTAAGATGTGTACTTGTTATCTGAAATATTTTATGTATTCTTATTGTTCTTTAAAATAGCAGACAATTAAAATATAATATATACATACAATGAGATACGAATTAAGCAATAATAAAATAACATGTTATATTCTCAATCAGTGGAATATTCCAGATTTATTTTAACATGCGAAGGGCCACAAGCGGAGGGATTTCGATAAAGTTAGAAATACACGTTTGACCACCTCCTTGGTCGAAACATCGATGGCCAGCGTACACGCCTGCGAGTTTCGTGTCGATTCCCGACGGGGCAGACAATTTGCGTGATGAACATTTAGATGTCTGAATTTCCGGGTCTGGGTGTTTTCTAAATATATTCTGGTATCTATTCAAGTATTTCTATGTATTACAATCGTTGACTATAACACCCATAACACAAGCATATTATTTACTTATTACTTTGGGGTTAGATTCAATTCACGTAACTTGTCCAAGAACATTTTTTTTTTCATTTCATTTCTTATTTATTATTATACGTCGACTATATCAAAGATGTTAAATAATGTTGCCAAACTAATTTTTGAACCATGAGCGTCGTCGAAAGTTTAAATGCTTTCTGTATCCTCAAAAGAGAAACACGACTGTGGAGACCACTAACGATATGACGACCAAAAAGTCTGACTTAATTGCAAAGAGCGAGATAATACAGTTATATTAATTACTACGTCATTTTATTATGTAATTAGGGTAATGGGTTCGTCACATAACGACGCACCTACAACATTAAAGCTGTATTTTGTCCAAGGTTGTGTCTTAACAAAAAGAAAATCGTATGCTTGTTTGCTGTCACATAAAAAAATCTTATGGTAAGGATTTTAAACCACGTTTGCTCGTCTACCAACCCTACCTTCCAGAAATACGCCAAAGGTGGACTTCGCAAACTAAATGTAGCCATGGTTTTCCATTTATTCGTCAGTCAGTCAGTTGAGTCAATCGCAAACAGTTTGTCTCTAAATTGACCTCTTATGGAACCCATACAAAATGGTAAGAGACAGACGTCTCTTTAAACCTATATATATCCTTATGTTACGGACACCCACTATCTATAGAAACCGAACACAAGTACCACTTTTATGGTCTACGTGAATAAATTACTCAATCTGAACCAAATATCTATAAGACGCCACGTTATTTTATTATTGATATTTTCAAATTGTGTCAATTAAATATGCGTGGAATCAATAAGTTTAAAAATTGCGTTTTGTCGGTATTAAGTCAGCCAGTTGTTGTCTATGTGGTTTCAATCATCTTACAAAAATCATATCGCGATAAAAAGACGCGATGATCTGATCTAAGTTGCGGGAAGTCGCTGGATACAAGCGGCTGGTGATCGTGACTTCTTGCGTTCTTTGGGGGAGGCCTATGCTCAGTAGTGGACGTCTTCCGGCTGATGATGATGATGATGATGATGACGATACATAAAGCCTTATTCACAAAAATACATTGTTTCACGGCGAGATATCGTGTCGTGCAATACTACTATGAGCAACATAAAAATTCACTACAATATATCGTATCGTACTACTAAATACAGCATAAAGTCGTATCGTTAAAACTCATGCTTTCAAGAAGAAAAACTATTCGTGATTCATCTTCAAACATTTTTTTTTGTGAAATCTAAGCGACGCGCACGGGTTGCTGATGGTAAGAAATAACCGTCGCCTATAGACACCAAAGATGTTACAAGTGCGTATAGTAAGGAGGTGGACATTAAACCGGTCAAGTTGACAGCACTCTACCAACAGTGGTCTCATTGAAATTGACCATTCAACCTATGCTCGCCTATTACGAGCTAGCCGACTGTGAAGCAAATGGTATGTTCTACTCAACGGACCCTAACCAACACGTGGAAATGTGTTTGTTCTTTGCGTATTCTTGACACTAGTAAAAGAATATCGCCGACGACTTGTCGTGCGTCGTTGCGCGTTGCGATTGCATGTCGCGAATTTTTATGCTACTAGTCGTCGCACGACGTCATATCGTATTTTTATGAACGTGCCCTAAGTGGCAGGAAAATGTGTTTGTTCTTTGCGTCTTCTTGTCACCAGTAAAAGGAAATCGCCGACGACTTGTCGTGCGTCGTTGCACATTGCGATTGCATGTCGTAAATTTTTGTGCTGCTAATCGTCGCACGACGTCGTATCGTATTTGTGTGAACATGCCCTAAGCAGCAGGCTTTATTTATACAACTTTTCCGCGTCACCGTAAAACCTGCAATTTATTGATCAATGAAAATGTCAAGCCACCATCGCGTGATTAGTGAATCGATAAGGAAAGCGAAAATAGCGAACTCACAAAACAATAAAGTTAAGTAAGTATTGACGGATATTGCCAGCTGCGCCTTTAGACGCCTTTAGACGTCTTTGACCGCTTCGACGTTGGAGGAGCTAGAGGATCAATCATAGGGATCGGTCTTATACGTGAAGGGGCAGTCATTTGTGTGATGAAATATCACTTATAGAAGGATTATTGGCAGATAGGTGAGCGTACACCGTACACACCTAACTACATCAACTAACCGCGAGGCAAGGGTTTAAATCACGACGGGGACAGGCCTTTGTATGATGATCATAGATATCTGATAACACCTATAACACAAGCACAATATGCTTTTTTACTTTGGGAATGTGATACGGTCTATAATATCAACTTAATTTTACACCTACCCTAAACCACGTTTACGAATAAGACGGCTAGAGTTTATTTAAAACCAATAGAATAGAAATAGAATAGAAAAAAGATAGACCAATTTTTCTATTCTTTTTGTTGTATTAGTTATTGTCAGGAGAAAGTACATACCTATGAGAAAAAAATGCATAGTTAGGAAAGAAGGACGCTTATCGAATCAGCTAGTCTCTATTCTAGATTTGGACTGGTCAATACCAAATATTCGCACTAATGTCCTACTAACCACTATACACTTACAATTAACACTTGCACATAACACTTATCCTCATTCGAACAGACCTTAAGGTAACTAATAAACGACAACCGTGGTTAACGAGTACATGAATTATTTGTGTCTATAACACTCTGACTTAGTTAATTTTAGATTTGCAAGTAACATGCATGCATTGGTACCGTACCTAACCTATTCGAAACCGCTATGAAGGGGATCTATTTTCAAAAACATGTGGACATTTGTTTTTTTTTACTTTTGTTTTTGGCACAAGCGTTAGCATTTGCCATTAGTCAAGTCGAAATTTTCCTCAAGGAAAATCGAAATTTTCTATTCACCAAAATCGGTTTTAAATTATTAAAAATTAACCATAAGGCGTCAAGTAAAGTCACGTCAGGGTGATAAGTAAAGCGATGGATTCATTACTAAAGCTCCTTTAATAATAGACTAATCTTTTCTGATCATTTTATTTGTGCACTTTCACTGGTAAACGAAATTGTACAAATTGTCAAAAAAGTGACTAATTTCATTTTATTTTAAACATATTTTAAACACGAAATCCAATAATTAAGAAAACACAAATAACTATTTTCTCTCGATGTTGCCAAAACTCCCATTTGGATGTTCTTACCTGGATCCACCGGCGCCGGCAAGAGACAGGAGCGAGGAGCATCGGGAGCAGACCGAGGGCGCTCGCAGCCGGTTGTGTGCTCTGATTGGCTCTGGGGCCTTCTCCCTGTCCGTCAAAGCGAGGACGGTAGAGCATTTTCTTAAACCTGCCAACAATAGACTTGATTTAACTGACTGACATTAAAACAATGTTCATATCCAAGGTCTCATTTGTGGTTTGCTGATACAACTACAATGTATGAACTAAAGCTGGTTTAGTACATACTTAGATTCCCAATGCCACAAGGATTTGTGTGGGTATTATAACTTTACTTTTCGCTGCTGTCCACAATATTTATGGTGTATCTAGGCCACGGTTTTCTCTTTCAACAATGAGAGCGTGTGATTGTTGCTTCCTCGTGTTGGTACGGGCTGCTTTGCAGAATAGACCATCTGCCTTCCTGCCAGGCATCTCGTAAAAGGCGAACATAGGCTTAGAACATACGCGTCAGATATCACGATGTTAGTGCTGGACTAACACCGTGACATCTGAGTAGGTAGTAGAATTACGTAGCGACCCGACCGGATTGGTACCACTGCCTTACTTATTCCTGCCGCCATAACGTTAGCGCAGCATGCAGTTCGAAGGGTAAGGTAGGCGGTAAACTTACTTTTGCTCGAGGCCTTACATACATCCCGGCTTCAACACACAAAAAAATCTTCACATAAAAAAAGTGTACTATCACTATAGTTCATTGACGTGTATTACCATCAGGAAAACCATCAGTTTCCTTGCCCTTCATTTCTTTGAAAGTCATCACTTTTCAAAACTTCGCAAAATAAGGAAGGCCTAGATTCAACTCGATTTTTTTTTATGTATATCAAACGATTTCTACGTCACATGTAAACCGATTTCAAAAAATCTTGTTTTAACTTTAAAGTGCATACTTCGATTGTTTTCCCATTGCCACCAAGGCAGGAATCTCGAATTCCACCTTTACGTCAGAGAGAAATCTAAGAAAACCTTAAATTTTTTGTATACTTGATCTACTTTACATTGAAATAGAAGTCGTTTTTTGTAAACTGACCAGATTTAATATGATTACATGATGTAGTTACCTTCAAGAAGCGGCTGCGGCTGGGACAGCACGGAGTCTCTGGAGGCAGCTCGCCGGACGGGTTTCGTCGGTCGAGCTAGCGACTTCAGACCTCCGCTCAGTATCAGTTCTATGGCTCGTCTGCCACCGGGCCCCGTCGCGCCTGCTCCCACCTGCAAAAGAAGTAATAACATCAGCATAAAATAGCAGCGGTATCAGGTATCTATATAATCAACGGTCAAGTTCCTCTCAGGTTCAGAGACGTCAATTATCTTTTAATCAGTCATTTTCTATATATTATTCTGACTTGATACATTAAATGTTAACTGACGTCTATGAGTGTGGCCATTTAAAGCATTATGTACATCAGCTGCGATCATAGCTGGTCTCGTTCAGCCCTATCCACCATTCACCATCCACAATAATTGTCCCATCGTCCCCAAGTACCTTCCAAGCCAACTGGTTTTATAGATTACCAGCTGTTGCCCGCGGCATTGCTACAGCTTGGTAAATGGTCCCACAGGAACATGTTTTCGGGACAGAAACTATCCTATGTGTCAATGCAAGTTAGGCTCTATGTGCGTACTAAATTTCAAGAAAATCGGTTCAGCAATTTTTGCGTGAAGGAGTATCAAACAAACATACAAACTTTCACATTTATAATAGGAAGTAGGATAGCATAACTCAGCTGGTCACACGAAAACTGAAAAGATAGTGTGTTCAGTGACTTTTCTCCTTTTGAACAATAAGATGAGTCATATAGGTTAAGGAGACACACGACTCCTGATGGTAAGAGACAAGCATAGACGCCATAGACGGATACCGACGCACATGTAAGTTAAAACGTCTTATAAGTGCGTCATAGCACACCGACGCGCTTATAATGACGTCCTATGACCAAAGTGTACGCCTCTGACGCAAGTCCAATGGTTACCCTACCCTCAAGACTGGAAAAAGACAATGCCCAACTGTCATTATGCTGGCAAGAACGAATGCCTTATTCATTCTGAATCCCTACCCTGATAAGCTGCTGATCAGCTCTTAAACACCAACGTTCCGTTGGTAAAAGAAATGACACTTTTAATCTACGCTCGTCCTTACAAACACAGGAAGATGGTCTATTCTATACAGAATACTCAGATCAACACTGGGAATAAAATAATTTGTGGCGAACAAGTATTTACAGTATTACTATTTAAATTAATCGCTTCGGCTTTACACTTTTTACTCTTTTTACACTTCATGCTATTATTTTTAAATTGGCTGACCTAATCTAAATTTAAGCGAAATGATTAATTACTCGCATGTGTAATAACAACTCTATATATATCTTTAAAATGTATATCTTTAAAATACATTCGGATTTCCGAAGCTTGACGAATATAGACGAGGCGTATAATTTAAATAGTGCTACTGTATATACATACGATTTGTATCAGTTTCCCTGTTTTACCTCTTTAGTATCACTCACATAAAATAGTACGTATAGTGCTCACCAAATAAGAGGACATGTGAAGTTTTTTTGAAATATTTTGTCATTCGTCGAATGTTACTAGATACACGTACTTGAGGATAAGTAAGGTATTTTTGGAGGACACGCTTACGGTAATAATTTGGTACTGTAGTATTTCTAAAGCGTCTTAAATTTTAGTTAACGATTTTTTTAGATTACATTTTGTAAATAATCATTAAAAAGCAGTTTATTGGTTATGAACACCGTTAAACATTAAACCTAACATAATGAATACAAATTACTTCAAACATACTATTTTTTTTAATGCAAAGAAAATCCCCAAAACTAACACAACAACTAATTTAAAAAGGTTCTACAATAGCTATTGAATCTATACTAAAATTATAAGTGGATTTTATCAAACACTAGCTAAGCCTACACACGTTGTCCTGTCCGAACTATGAATATAGATTTTATTTATAAATCTTCTCTTGACGATAACTAACACAATAAAAAAAAATAGCATAAATGGTCGATCTGTTCAGGTCTCCACATCAGACCTTCGACCTTCGACCAGGGAAAATGGGGGTTAATTTTTATGTTATAAAATTTGAGGGGTAAATAAAATTCTACGTTTTGCAACACTAGCAGCGCCCTCGCGCGCAGACTTATCTGGTCCTCACTTTATATTATGACAAGTATAAAACAACCATTCAAGTAAGATTTATAGCTTTAGAATACTTCAATAAGTATTTTTAAAGAGCAAATGAATATAATAGCAATTACTTACTTATATGCAAACGAGTGAACCGGTTCTAGACAGGTACAGACGAAATTTAAAATCTAGATATTTTGTCTTTTAAAACCGGACTGAGAACACGTCACCTTTTGTATTATACTTTTAGGGTTCCACAGTCAAATGGTGTGAAATGGAACCGTTGTAGATTCTACGTGTCTATCCACCCGTTCCTGTATCACAGCTACTTTATTTCCAAACTATCAGGACAACATAATTCAAACTTGTTTTTCATAAAATGAATCATCTTTAAATCTACAAAAATGACATTGAGGTTTCTTATCTCATTTTTTCTCAAATTTAATCGTTTGCTCTTCCACTTAGTTGCACTGAGCTCGTAAGACACTTCCAAAGTAGTAAAATGTGTCTCCCCTCTACCCTAAATTCCAAAATAAGAGAGTGAAAATCCAAAAAACTAAGCTGAAGGTCTCACTGAAAAATTTTAACGGAAATTTATTTTAACGAGGTGTACTCAGAAGTTTTACAGAAAGAGCACATTTTCAAAAACCGTAAATAAGGCTTTGTGATTAACGCACATACAGCGAAAAGCAAATTTTTTTAAAGATGAAAAAATATTGTGCCATTTTCTGCTAATCTGTGATTAGCAAGCATAGATTAGGCGTATAATAAGGACCCCTTAAAGGGCGCGTTCGACTCGCACTTGGCTACTTTACTTATTAATTTTCTGCACCCAAAGTCCAAAAATTAGATGCTTATTGACAATCGCTTATGTTATCACCACGAATAGAATGTATATGATAGGTGTCAGATAAAAAAATTTAACTGCGTTATAATGTGGTGACGCGGTCGCCCGCTGTGGGAATAATCTAAATCGCAGAATTGTCTATGAGTGCAGTTTATATATTATACAAGATCTCCGAAAGATCCTTCCTAATCAAAACCCCGTGTTGGTCCGGGCTCCTTGCAGAATAGACCATCTGCCTTTCTTGCCAGGCAGCTCTTAAAAGGCGAGCATAGGCTTATCATCACTAACACCGT
>DVZK01000495.1:0-11807 GCA_018236665.1 Calephelis perditalis | reverse complement strand
GTAAAAAATACCTTTAGATAAACGAACGTATAGCCATCATACATGTGAATTTCATCTGTAACGATGTACTCATTTAGCAGGTACTCAAAACTGTGTATCTATAGGACAGAATTACGAAATCCTGTCTGGGTTGACATTTTTTAATTCTTAACGATTTACATAAAACTATTTTCTTGCTAGACAGCTTGTAAGGTCAAAAATAGGTTAAGCGGTTTCATCATCATCATCATCATCAGCCGGAGAACGTCCATTGCTGGACATAGGCCTCCCCCAAAGAGCGCCACAAGTCATGGTCTCCAGCCGCTTGTATTTAGCGACTCTCCGCGACTTTGACCAGGTCATCAGTCCACCGGGTGGGAGGTCGTCCAACACTACGTAAAACGTTGAAGGGTTTGTTACCAACAAAACAACTGGTGTTAGAGTGCAGCAAATTATTCAGCAATGGATCCTCCGCCGCCTTACCTAATCCTGCTACCATTATGACAGTGTCCTATTGTTAGACTTGTACACAATAGTCTACATTATTACCCTGGACACAGCACTGCACAGCACCTACAATATCTACGTTAGTAGGCCTGTCTCATGCCTTTGTTTTTAGAGCTGGGTATTTATTAATTTATTCAGTATTTATTTAAATTTGATGTATTAGCATTTTGATTAGCACCCAGAACTTTAAAGTATATTAAAAAATACTACCGATTTTGTGATGCATTAAGTTGAATCTTACCAAAAATGTAGCCTTTGTCATAATTCTCCTTGTTTAATTATTTCTAATAAATTAAGTAATAATTATTTTGTTGTTTGTTATTTTTTCAGTTTCAATGCGGTCCTGGAACGGTTTATGATCCTGAATCAGAAGTTTGTAATCACCCACAGAATACAAAACGATCTGAATGTGGTGGAGTTAATTATTTATTAGACAATAACAATAAAGCGAACGAAATCGATAGTTCTTTCCACGAAATTCCATACCCTTTATCGACGGAAAGACCAATCAACTCAGCCCCGACTGCTACAAAAGACACACATATATCTTTATCAAATAACATAGAAATGTCCTCATATGTTCCTCAAGAAATAACTAAACCTTCATCACAAAAATCCGATTTAACAGGTACAACTCCTGCGCAAACTTCAACGGTTTTCTTTAGTCGACCACTGACATCACCAATATTTTATGAGCCTAAAAATATTACTCAAACCAGTACGTCAACAATAAATGAAAACATAAAAACGAATGGGTCACCCAGTGACGTTTCAAAAACTACAAATCGAAATATGTTTGAATATAAAGAAACATCTACTATAAGGAATATTAACAATCATGGTTTGTGCACTACAGAAGGATTTATGGGAGATCCTGTTAATTGTAGAAAATTTTATAGATGTGTAAATAACCTGCGTGGAGGCTACATACGTTATGAATTTTTGTGTAATGAGTTGACAATTTGGGATGATGAATTAGGTACTTGTAATCATGCTTGGGCTGTTCGCAGCAATCGCTGTGGAAGAGATATATTAAATGATATCAATGACGTGGATTCATCAAATAATTTGAATGATGACAAAATAAACTATTCCACACAAAATCCAACTTCAGCACATGACCCAAAAGTTGCTAATAAATTGTCACAGCAACAAATTCCTTACGGGGACAAAATAAATAATATGCAAACACCACCAGAAAGTGCACAGTATGGAGAAGTGATTAATGATGAATGGATAAATCGCCAAAAATTTCCAAATGAAAATAAAAAACAAACGATGGCAGTTGCTCAAACTCCAAGTTCTATTTCACCTGATACTAGTCAAATCCAGGGTCAGTCTAATTATAATTCAATAAATAATATGCCTATCCAAAACTATATTCCTAATTACTCCAATCAAGCATATTCTACAACCAAACCATCGACTATATTTGATGATTCCATAAAACTACAAACTTCAGGGTACCAGGCACATAATAATGATGAAAAGAAGCAACAGAATCAACCATTTACTTTTAATAACAAAATTAACCATATACCGACTTCCACAATTGCACAACCATTAAATGTTATTTCAATGAGTAAACCAACATATGCTCAGTCTAACTATAATACAAATGATGTACTAAGTTATGTACCAAATTATTCAAGTTACGAATTAAACAAAATCAACAACTTTACTACCTTAAGACCTTCTACTTTGTCATATGAAGATATTTACAATGGAAATAAAAATTTCGTAAAGCAAAATCAATGTTCTGAGAGTGGTTTCATTGGTGACTTTGAGGATTGTAGAAAATTTTACCGATGTGTGGATAACGGCAGGCGAAGTTTCACAAGATACGAATTTACTTGTGGTCAAGGGACTGTCTGGGACCCAAATTTAGAAGCATGTAATTACGAATGGGCTGTAAAAGAATGTGGTGGAAAAAATAAAAAATATGAAAACGATAAAATAACAAACGATATGAACACTTCACTATATCAAACAAGTAGCTTCAGCCCTGTACCGATTAAAGATTTCGGCTATGATGCTACAAATACCAACTCTTACACTACGATCAAAACTAAAACTACCACAATTGTACAAGATGATCTGAAAAACAAATGCTTAACAAGTGGATTTTTCGGTGTTGAAAACGATTGTACAATGTTTTACAGATGTGTTAGTAGCTCAAACGGAGGGTTCACGAAAGTTTTTTATAAGTGTGATGAAGGACACTTATGGGATTCAAATATAAAATCTTGCAACCGTGCAGAGTTAGTAAAATCTTGTGGTCCACCATCAAAAAATACAATTGACAATGCTCTACCACACATAACTACTTCACCAGTACAAAGTGTCTCAACAGATGTGTTAAACCAAGAAAATGATTATGATTTTGCATACGGTCAACGTATTACAACAACAAGCCATATAGTTGCAGAAAAATATCCATCCAGTTCAGTTTCAGTATCACAAAACAGGAATAATGAATGTAAAAGGGCTGGTTTTATGGGTGATATTAGCGACTGCCGTAAATTTTATAGATGCGTCGATAATGGCGATAATAGTTATATCCGATTTGAATTCACATGCGGTGATGGAACCGCTTGGGACTCATCTATAGACGCTTGTAATCACGCATGGGCCGTAAGAAGTTGTGCGGGTTCTGATTTTGATACAAGATCAACGTTATTAACTTCTACTAAACGTCAACCGGAAGATAGTGCCTTCTCGTCAACAACTTCCACTTTACCTCAATACGAAGACGGTGCTTATTCGTCGTCAAACAACGTAGAAATGAGTGTTGTTTCAAATGATGATAGAGACTTTACGACTTCAAAATCATCATCAAATTTTAAAACTCATTGCTTTAAGTCCGGGTTCATAGGTGATGATAATGACTGTACCAAATTTTACAGATGTGTAGACGATGGTAATGGGGGTTTTACACAATACCAATTTAGTTGTGGTGAAGGTACAGTTTGGGATGCTAAAATTGAAGCGTGTAACCATAAATGGGCTGTTGAAGATTGCAGTTCTAGTAATGACATAATGAAAGAAAATGTAACTAGTTCAACAGATAGTGTCATAAACACGAGTCAAGTTTCTGAGACCCATATATATACAGAATATACGACAACACAAAAAATATCAACACTGCAACCAGAAACTGACAATTCTGATACTGATAGTAAAAATATTTGCAATGAGGATGGATTCATGGGTGATAGTAATAATTGTAAGAAATTCTATAGATGCGTAAGTGATGGTAATGGTGGATACACACGCTATGAATTTTCATGTGGCGAAGGAACTGTATGGGATCAGAAAATACAATCTTGCAATCATGAATCTGAAGATCGCACTTGTACGATAAAAGATAATATGTCACCTAGTCATGATAATAATGCAATATATACTTCTACAAGCTTTGAGGAAAATAAACCAACTAAACCATTAGTTGAGGTGAATAATCCTAATTTATCAAGTTCTGTTACAGAAACGCATCAAACAACACATGAAACTGCAGATCAGCAAACCTATGAAAATGAATGTAACTCGGAAGGGTTTTTTGGGAATCCAAATGACTGCAAGAAATTTTATCGATGCGTTAATGATGGTAGTGATCAATATATTAAATACGAGTTTTCTTGTGGTGAAGGCACAGCTTGGGACCATAAAATCCAATCCTGTAATCATGTGGATAACGTAGAAAGTTGTCAGCATGCACATACATCCGAGACTGAGAACTCACCAGTATTAGAAAATCCAATGAATGACGAACAATCTAATGAAGAATCGTCAACGACACACTCGCCAACAAACTCTTCGCCTTTGATCACACAACAGTCTACTGAAAACATTTATACTACTAAACCCCCACAACAGTCTTCAACTTCTGAAACATCGCAGGATAAAAATATTTGTCATGACGAAGGATTTTACGGTAACGAAGAAGATTGTACGAAATTTTACCGATGTGTTGTTAACGAAAAAGGTGGTTTTACTAAATATAATTTTGATTGTGGAGAAGGTACTATTTGGGACCAAGACATAGTAGCTTGCAATCATCCGCAGGATGTTACAAATCCATCTTGTAAATCAAATACCGAAAATGAATCTTCATCTAATAATGATGTAACTAGCCATGAAACATCACAAACAACGCCGAGTGACCAATCCGATGAAGGTGCAACTGTAACAAACTCTCCACATCAACAATCATCAACAATAGCTTCTACTTCAGAATCAAATAAACCTCAGGATCAAGATGTATGTGAAGAGGAGGGTTTCTATGGAAGTAAAAAAGATTGTAAAAAGTTTTATAGATGTGTGGCTAATCAAAAAGGTGGATTTACCAAATATAACTTTGATTGTGGGGAGGGCACTATTTGGGATCAAGATATAACAGCCTGTAATCATCCACAAGATGTAGCAAACCCAACTTGTGAAACAACTAATAACAATTCTTCTTCAGAAGAAAATGAGTCTGAACCTGTCCCTCAATCAACTTCAACAACATCTTCAATAGCACCGACTAGCTCAGATGGCAGTAGTAGCACTATTAGTACTGCTTCTTCTACGAGTACGTCAACAGGCACTTCTACTCAATCTACGGATACTAAGCCAAATTATAATTACACTTGCACTAAGGCAGGATTTTTTGCAGATCCAAATGACTGTAAGAAGTTTTATAGATGTGTTGATTGGGACAATAATGGCGAACGATTTTCTGTCTATCATTTTGAATGTGGAGAAGGAACAATTTGGGATCCTGCGCTCGAAACATGTAATCACGAAGATTCTGTTTATCCTCCTCGCAACTGCAGTATGCAGCAAGAAAGTGAGAATACATCACAAACTTCAACAACAACTACAGAAGCTCAAACAACAGAAAATATACAGGAAACAACAACACAACAATCGACAACACAGGAAACTACTACAGAAACTTCAACAACAACGACAACAAAGAAAACTTCAACAGAACCTACCACAGAACAATCAACAACTACGCAGAGTTCTACTTCACAATCAACTACAGATCAAACAACAACTCAAGAGTCAAGTTCTTCAGAAATGACAACTAAAACAAGCACGACTGATCAAACTACTGAAAAATCTACAACTGCATCTCAACAAACAACAACAGAAACAAGTACAACAGAAAAATCGACAACCTCATCTCAACAGACAACAACTGATGCAAGCACAACTACTGAACAATCTACAACTGCTTCCTCGCAAACTACAGCGGAACCAAGCACAACTACTGAAAAAACCACAACCACTTCTCAACAAACAACCACAACTTCTCCGCAAACTACAACTGAACAAACTTCAACGACTACAAGTGAACCTACTACTGAGCAAACTACGCAGACTGAAAAGACAGAAGAACCTAACACTACCGAAAAATCGACGACGCAATCTACAGTCACTGAAGAACAAAGTACCACAAGCCAAACCTCTTCAACAACGGAAGCTAATCAAGAATCAAGTACGCAAACATCAACGGGCAATGACTGTCCCGAAACAAATGACGGTGAAAATGTATATGTGTGTCCAACCTCATTCAGGAGACACCCGAAATATTGTAATATGTTTTATCAGTGCACGGAAGATGACGATAGCCACGAACTTAAAATAGCTACTTTCCAGTGTCCTAACAACACAATTTATGATGAGAGTAAAACACAATGTGTTGCAGAAAAGAAAGCCGATAAAAAATGCAAGGGAGAAATCGCTACAAGATACAGAGTTAAACGTTTAAATCCAAATTTTAAGGAACCGGTAATAACACGTTTTCCTCATTTTCTATATTTGACTTATAACAATACAGTGTTAATAACTATTTTTTCTTTTCAGATCACGGTAACAAATGAAAAACTTAGCTGTCCATCATCTGGTCACTACGTGTTTGAAAAAAATCAAGAGTGTTCACAAGCATTTTTGAAATGCTTATCAACGAAAGCGGGCTTGTTGAAAGGTTTTGTTTATAGATGTCCTGAAGGTTACACTTATTGGTCTATAAGCCGAAGATGCGAAGCAGTTAATAATGTCCGCGATTGTAAGCATTCGCACTTAGAATGGAGTGGTAGATATGAAATACCAATAGAAGATATGAACATTGGACCAAAAATTCTTGTTTAGAATTGAAAGTTTAATACATTCCTTTGATCAGTGTAATGATTATTTCAGAGTCGCTAAACTGAGATCAAGACTTTTGTTACATAAATTCAAACATTTTGTAAATATCTACATTTCATGATCTTTTTAAATTGTAAGTCCAAAATACGGTATTGTAACTGTAGTGGGAAAAATGCTGATTGAATCTTTGATCATAGCACTTTTACTGTCGACATATTTAATCTCAAACTTTAATAATATGATGTCAGTTCCGGTAATCATTATTAATAATTATTTCTTAGGTGAATATGTTTCTTCTTATCATTTTAATTAAATATTCTAGTCTTGTACTGCTTATTTGTGAAACAACATACGCGCCAGTGCTGCAATATGATGTTGCCATAATGTTAAGTTAGGAAAAATACTTGTGAACGAAATAATGTGCACATTTTAACACTATTTTGATCACGACTATTAAATTAAGATAAAAATAAAATATTACAAGTATTTCTCAGTATTTTATTTATAACCAAAATAAATATAAACTAACAAAAACTCCTATGTAAATTTTACAACAAAATTACATCAACACCTTTACATGTACTTAAAGCACCCTTACAAAATATTGAAAGCTCTGCTATAATTACATCTGTTAAAGTTTCTTCCTTAGAATGATTTTTTAAATTACTTAGCATACTTCCTATGAAAGCGTGACATGACGTATTAGTAGCAATTAAATTACCTTTAATGTCAATAGTTAGTTTTTGATTCTGATCATTATTTATCAGAAATTTGTTTGATTCTGTTATTGCTTCTGGATTTTTAACATTAGAAATAATTGGACGCGTTTTTCTTATATATTGATTGTCACTGTTATCCTTCTCAACCTGTTCTATCTCAAGGCTATTCGAAAAATTCGTTTGCAAATTGTGGCTTTTGCCGTTAAAATTTGGTTGTGATTTCATAGTTTCATCACGGAAAACATAATTCAAAAACATTGGTAATAAATTGTTCTTGGTGGTATGGTTATTTATTTCGACATCGGTGTATGGTCCTGCGTTATGAAACTCAGAAGTTAGTATATCTATCGAAGTATCTATTTCGTTGTCGTAATATTTATTTTGTATTACTTTTTCTGTACTTTTATCAGTCGTGTTATTATTAATAAATTCCGAATCACGTGTGTCATTTTTACTATTTAAATATATAATATTTTTATTTTCTACTTCAGTTAAATTTAATTGTAAATAATTTTCATTTGTGTCTTCGTTATTTAAATTATTTATTATATCGCGAATATTATTTACTTGAGGCTTTAGTTTCTTTTTCACTGAAGAATTATGCTTTTTTATATTATTATGAAGTTTTACATGCTTAGCTGATTTTGTGTACTCATTTAAAATTGTGTGTATTTTTTCAGTTTTCATAGAATTAGGTGGGTTTAATGTAAATAACAAAGGGTTTAAAACAATTCCACCTTTTTCCCAAATTGATAGACATCTTATTAAAAATTCTAAAAATTGCCGTGGTAAGCGTCGCCATTGTAGTTTTAGCGGAGATTCGTCCAAGTAGCTGGTCATAGAAATGTGTTCGATCAAGATGTCACCAATAATTTCTTTTTTCTGCATTTTATGATTATCTGTCCAAAGTGAATTTAATGCCATTTCATTATTTTGTTTGTCACTTACATCTTCTTCATTACTTGCTAGAAGATCATTTACTACAACTACGAAGTTATATTTAATGTTTGAGTGCTGATTAGCCAACTTTTTTATAAATGGCAAGTATTTGTCTGCAACATGTTTCTCATTATCTTTAATAAAAATATGCATAAACATGTTTAAGAAATTAACATTTGTTTTAGTTGTATTTGTAAAACTCTTTTCACTAAATTTTATTTCTTGTGACTGTGGTAATGCAGTTGCAAAAGAGTCAGTATTGATAACAGATAAGCTATTATAAATAATAAATATTGTTAGAGCTATCATTCCGAGGCCAGCCCACCAGTAAACTACTAACGTTGATAGATGACCTGAAACGAAAAATAATAAAAATAATTATTACAAAATCATAGTCTATGCAAACCATAGATGTTATAGCTGCGTCGTTCTTTTGTGCTACTGTTGCTTTGTGTTGATATTACTGTTGCTGCACAGCGTTCTATTAGTGAATCTATTTAACCAGTGATCTATTTGCATTTACGCTAAATTACGCTAAACGTTACCTAGCTGATATGTATTGAGTGTATTGCGTTTGCCGGATCAGCTAGTGAATGTGTTAAAATACGAACCTGGCCAACTGGTAATCACATTAATGGCGCCTTTAGCTTGTGATGCAGCTCGGCCACTCTTCTTCGAGTGTCGAAATCGTCTATTTTGTCGAGGGCTGCCTGCCAGTATGTTATACTCTTCATCTGATAGGTCTTCGCTGAGCAACGGTCGCTGTTCTCGATACGCTTCATACATTACTAGCCATCTGATGAACCTAGGCAAAAAGGAAACAGTCTTAAGTAACATTTATGTAACAAGTGGTAGTGCTGTATCTTTGGAAAATAAACAACTTTTGGAGGGAAGATAAGACCGTCGACTTTTTTTATGATATTGGAAGGTTTGCCTTCGGCCAGGTTTGCCAAACGGACGGATTTCATGATGGTAAGAAAATCACGTCACCTACAGACACCAAAGGTGGTAAAGGTGCATTGCCAACTTTAGGCCAGAGTGTTAGGCCAATAATTAAGTTTACCGGTGACCTTACCCTCCGAGCCGGAACACGTCAATGGCAAACACTTACATTATGGCGACAGGAACAGGTAAGTCGGTGGTACGGAGTACCAATTCGGGCGAGTAGCTGCGAAAACCTAGTCAGATGTCACGGTATTAGTGACGGTAAGCCTATGCTCGCCTTTTACGAGTTGCCTGGCAGGAAGGCAGATGGTCGATTCTTTCAACGCGGGGAAAAGGAAGGGTTCGATCGGTGTTTCGAAATATTGTGGAAATAAATCCCAACGACGAAAAAGGGGGTCAAAATTAAAGTACAAATAATAAAAGATACTCACATGAGGTCGAACCCACTTCACCTTAGCCAACCGAGCATCACCGATGGAGCGCGGTGTAAGAGGGAACTCAGGGTCTTCCCATAGAGGACCACCAGCTCGCACCCTGGTATAAAACAAAAAAATTCACATTTTTACTATTGTTTATATTATTGTTTGCCTTCCATTATTATAAAAATAATCTTTTGCTCCCATTACTAAACAAGGAAAGTTATCTTAACATGTACGAAATCGCAAGCAAGAGCTGGTCTATTCATAAGTCTTTCAAAATGACGTTGTATTTTTAAAAAAAAAGTGATTACCTACAAGTTTTGTTTCTGTAGTATCTTTTCAGGTATTAAGTGAAAGTCGTATTAGTTTCTCTATTTATACCTCAAAAACGGCTTAACAGATTTGGCTGGAAAATGATAAGGAGACAGCTAAGAACTAGAACACAGACATAGGATTTTTATCTCGTTCGACTGGGCGGAAACTAGGAAAATCAACATTTGAATTTTCCTATATTAACTAAACGGTTGGAACGAAGTTCGCCGGAGCACTTAGTTTTTAACAAAATATCTGCCATCCGAATAAAACCGGCTGTACGAGCCAGCGCGTACAGTGTTATGTACCGTCGCATAAAGTTAATTTTGTAATAAGCATTTTTACATTAATCGAGCAGTTCGTGTACGGATATCAATCACGCCGCGCGCTCGCATATCATATCATTATATCATTTAGTACATAGGTACTTCTATCAATATATTATCAATCAATACTTACTATCAAAGACTATCATTTCACTCAACTATCAACTATCACTAAAAGGCTGTATGGACCGTACATCCTTTTTTGGTCCTTCGAGAAAAAGACCTCGCGCGTGAGTCAGTGACAACGTGGACAAAACGTGACTCTGTTTTACAAGTGAGGTGGAATATCATTAACCTATAAGGAATACAGTCAAGCTCTTCTGAGTTATCAAGCAAATCGTACATCAGCACCAGCTGCGTTCCAGAGATAGCAGATACCAGCAGCTACGTTCCAGACATAGCAGTTACCAGCAGCTACCTTCCCATCGTTTCAGCGTCCTGATCGCTGTAATAATACAAGTAAGATCTTTCCAGTTTTTCTATTTTTATCTATTTCTACTATCCTATCACGATGACAAGCATGGAGGATCTATTAAAAACCCAAGAGCAAACATTTGGGGCTATAGAGCAAATATACAGCAACTTCAAAAAGGACAGCGCTGCTAAATCGGGTGCGCGTTAAGATAAGGCTACATCGCCTATTTGTCAAAAAATGTTTAAATCTCTGTAGTAGTTTTAAGTTATTTTGCAGTAGCTTTAATTTTTAAAATTAAGAATTAATTGTTTTATCACCTTGTAACTCATATCTCGCACCTGCCATTCATCCCTCAGAGCAGGCTATATTTTCAGCAGCTACATATTCATATAAGTTAATTGATTTCTCCATCATTTGTGCATCGATTTTTTTTAATATGAAATATTGTACTTCCGTGGTTGGGTTATTGCCACCAATCCTGGATCTGATGAAGAACACCCAAGAAAAGTTTGCGGTTAAAATTTTCCAGGAATTTAGTGACGTTTGATTCATTAAATTTTAATTATAAATTAAAATCTTGTTCAATTGTATAACTTACATGGTTATAAAAATATATCAGCTATCTATCAATACACAGAAAATTTCTTTTTCTCTACAAAGTTATCTGTATTAAACTGACAACGGTCTATTTGAATGAGCTTAACAATTACGTTTTAAGATTACCTTTTTGTAATTGATCAATGAAAACTCCCTAACTCACTCGTGGACAAAGGACGTTGGAAATCACTTTAGAAAGTGTTTCACTGGACGCCGCTCTGACACAAAGAGTTGCCCTAAAATAACAGTTACCCCTGGAAATAACAATAGCTCGAGAGCCTATCTCAATGTGGTATTGTTTAGCATTTAATCTGTTACGTTTTCAATCAATTTATTATCTAAAATCGTAATTTATAGAATTTTAAATGGAAAATATATATCAATCATCAGTGTACGAGCCAGCGCGTACAGTGTTATGTATCGTCGCATAAAGGAAATTTTGTAATAAGCATTTTTACATTAATCCAGCAGTTCGTGTACGGATATCAATCACGCCGCGCGCTCGCATATC
>DVZK01000494.1:0-11810 GCA_018236665.1 Calephelis perditalis | reverse complement strand
AGCCTATGCTCGCCTTTTACGAGCTGCCTGGCAAGAAAGGCAGATGGTCTATTCTGCAAAGGAACCCGGACCAACACAGGGAAACGGTTTATAGAAAAGTAGTAAGAAATGATCTGAATATTTCTTTTGCACACTTTGGTAACGAAGAATGTGAGCAGTGTGAATGTTTTAAACGTCACAATCAATTAGACCATCAAGACGTCTCTTGTGAGATATGTCAAAATTATAATATGCAACACATGCCTAGATACAAAGAGTCACGCAGAGAATACGATGAAGACAAAGAGAAAGCAAAGACTGACAAAGATGCTATTTATTATTCCGTTGACCTTCAAAAAATTATAATGTTGCTAAGGATGGATCAATTCAAGAGTCCCATTTTTTGCCCGCGGTTAATTGCCTTCAATGAAAGCTTCGTTCCACTAGGATCCGCAACTAACGATAACAAACCTTATGCTTTGTTGTGAAACGAGAGTGTTTCCGGTCGTAATCAAGAGGACATAATTTCTACGTTCAGGGAATTATTAAACTTTAAAAGAGACCAAAAAATATTGTACTCTGGCTCGATAACTGTTCTGCGCAAAACAAAAACTGGTCTCTCCTTTGTTTTATAGTACAAACAGTAAATTATGCCGAAATTTTAGCTGACAATATTACTTTGAAATATTTTGAACCGGGGCAAACATTTATGTCTGTAGACAATTTCTATCACCAAGTGGAGCAATCCTTAACGAAAAAAGGAAAGGTTTACAATTTCAACAATTTTCTAGAATGTGTCAGAAACGCCAACAAAAGTTAGAACACGGTAAAAGTAATGAATGTCGATGACTTTTTCGCCTATGAAGATTTATGTTCTCGGCACAAATTGCGTAAAAATAACCCACATGTTTATTTAATATAATGGCTGTGAGAGTGGAACGAGGCCTTTTCAAATTGAAATACAAACTAAATCATGCTGAAGACTACAAATCGGAACCTTTAGATTTCCTACAAGTTAAAATCATGAAAAATGAAAAATTCCGTGAAGTCAAGAGAAAAACATCGATAAGAGGGATAACTGAAGAACGCAAAGCAGCCATAATTGAAAAGTTAGTTCCGTTAATGCCGGTAAATAGAAAATGTTTTTGGATTAACATACCAATAAGTGAATCAGTTACAAACCTTTTGGAAGAGGACTAACTTCATTTTTATTTTATATTTGATTTAATTTTGTTTTTACAGAGGAGTGTTAAACATATTTTTTAGTTTTTTATGCAGCAAACAGACGTTTAAGTTTAACAGATGTTTATTTAGGCTTTTAAGATGATTTGGTACTTCTAAATTCAGTATATTCGGAACCTCGGCCGGTTTATCTCGGCCGAAACGTCGCTCGGCGAAACAAAGTTGTCCATGTAAACGTTTATATAATGTTATATGCGGTATAACCCGCCAAACACAATTTAAATATTTTAAGAAAATGTTTAACAGTCATTCTGCCCGAATTAATAACTATATACTTGTAAAATTGTAATAGCACATCCATAACCTGCATTTAATTGACTGTTTATAATAAGCATAGGTAGCAATTTAACTGAATAGTACAGAATAAGTTTTTAATAAAGACTGCCAAGTTAATGTGATCTCAGAAAAAGCCACTAATAGATTAAGTCGATGAGTAACAGTAAAAAATAAGAGTAATTATGTTTCAAAATAGAAGTTTAATAAATACCTACCGTTGTAATACATGCATAAAAGAATTATAATTTTATTTATACATAAAATATTTACAGATATAATAATTATTATAAAACAGCCAGTTTGTCTAGGTTTAAGTCAGTTTAAGTTAGTTTTGGTCAGGGCTCGTTTGCAGAGTAGACCTGCCTCCCTGCCAGGCAGCTCGTAAAAGGCAACCGTCATCAACATCTTGACATCTGACTAGGTGGTCGAGTGTTTTGCGGCGACTCGTCCGGATTGGTACCACCACCTTACCTGTTCCTGTCGCCATAACGTCAGTGCTTGACATCCCGGTTCGGAGGATAAGGCAGCCGGTAAACTTACTTTTGCTAGAAGCCTAACATCCCGGCCTCAATTTGGCAACGCACCACCTTTGGCGTCTCTAGGCGGCGTGAATTTCTTACCATTAGGAGGAAATCCGTCTGCTTGATTTTCTTCCACAATCATAAAACTAAAATATCCTTGTATTCGGTGACGTAAACGCACAGACTTTTTGTATTATGAGTTTCTTATCTTACCATAAGAGCTTTAACCGACAATGTTACAACGGTTATGCTTACTATTACTCAAACTCTGTACTTTGGTTCGTTGTCAAAAGCGCAGTAAAAAAAATTCCATAGAATAAGCGCTGTATATGTGTTACTTACGACGCTTATGATAAGTATTTGTTTTAAAAGATAAGTTGGAGTTCCTTGCCATATCAATTTTTCACGTGTTTTTTTATAATAATTTAATACTTGGAGTTCTTTTATAGCAATTAATACAAAGTACAACCTTTAAACTACTGTAAAAATACATCAAATTATTAAGAGTATTTCTTTGACAAACGTAATCGAAAAAATAATTTTTGAAACTTTAGGCGCCATTTTCTCGAAACTTGATGTCATGCACTTATCGCTCTTATCTTTAGCACGGCAGAATGCATTCCTAACTTCAGCCTAGCTTCTTCTCGTTACACCTAGGATGCTTTAGTTTAATGACTACATTTCCATGCATTCTGGAAGACTACTAAAAGAAACATTGACAAAATGGCAACAGGAAAGCAGGACCCAACCTATAACCCCCAAATGTTCTTGGAAATTTAACTTAATACGAGTCAAAGACTTGTCTCAAACTTTGTCAAGAATTGCTGCAGTGGCTGAGTAGTAAACTACTATCACCACTGACCATGCTTGGTCTTAATTACCGACAGGTATAAACATTAGTGCTATTAACATGATGACAAAGTACGTATTTATGGTGCTAATTCTCATAAATTTATTTCTATATTTAAGTACTTCCATGTATCTTTAATTGGCATCCATAAGTCATAACATAACACAAACAACACATTCCTTTGTTGTCATTTTATGTGACTTGTCAAAAGATATATGTTGTAATGAGGGTGATTTCGTGTATTTGGTGATAAATAACTCGTTAACCACTATTTTATCAAAATCAATATCACCTATTAACTTTAAAAATTCACACTCCACTAATTAGGGTTCCAAGTAAGGAGGGACATTTATAACTATAACAGAATCAATTTATTATTATTAACTCTTTATTGTACACAACAAAAATTACAGAAAAACGTAAGACTAAATAAACGTAAGTACAAAGGGCGAGCTCATCTGAATAAAATTTCTTCCACGCAACCTGTTAAAGGAAAACAATAAGTGACATTAACAAATCACATTTGACAAATGTCAATATCTCTGTAAAAAAAAAACAAAATAATGCTAAAAATTGCATTATGTTGACATTAGTACAATAAATATGACGTATTTTAACACGGAAAGGTTCAGAAAATTTGCAATACTAACTTCAAACAATGATATTATGTTATTATTGATAGACTTTTTCGTTATCATATTTCGTTGAAGTGTCAAATGTGATTTATTAAATTGACTCAATTATATGTCGAAATTACTTAGTGACAATACAAAACCTTACTCATGTCAATTCTATTTGTTACGAACTTAAAAAATTCTATTTCATTTCTATTTTCCATCACTGCCTTTTTTTATTTAGCAAACTCACCGTTTTCAACGTCTGCTTACTTTTGTCACTCTTTTTTGTAATATAATAATCCAACTCATTTTTTCCATTCACAGCCCCACTGCCTAAAAGTACGTGTGATAAAAAACAGCAAACAGTGGTTCAATCAATAAGTACATTCGGTCTGTTCGAATGCATTTCGCTCGGCAAAGGTAATTCGATCTGAACAGAATCGACGTCCTTTTGTTTTGGCACTTATACGCCTTTAGTGTGCTTTTTCTGTAACCCTATATCCGCGGCGTTCGTGTTACTATTGACACTTTATACCAAAACATAAAAGCGATTAAAAGAAATTGAAAAGAAAAAGGGTGACTTCATATAAATCGTAAACTTACTGATCTTAGATATGTGTTTGATTTGTCTCAACGTTTCTGTCAATCTTCTTCTGATGGGCTCTTTGAAACTTCACGTCTATGATTTCTTTTTGTATTATGCTAGCGAGGCAGATGAGTGACTTAAAATTAATGTAATTTATTTTAATAATCATATGTATGTAATGTATACCTATATGTCTAAAACCAATATCAGAATCTAATTTATTTATTTAGAAGTCAGTTTCAATTCATGTAATTTATTCTGAATTTGGTTTATAATTACAAATATTAGAACAAAATTGCCAAAAGATGGTGGGATGATATTTTATGGACTACCCCGTAAGGAACTACTATCATAACAAATCAATTCCATGGTAGTTCCATGCTAATTATGTAATATGTGTAGCAAAAGTAGTTCACAATGAAGTAACGTTACTTTGTAGTTAGATAAATATCTCTGGACAAATTTTATGATATAAGATAACCTCAAAATATAAAATTATGTATACTTAAGTCATTACATATTATTATTGTTATTTACAATAATTGTATAGTAGTAATGAGCTACCATCAACAATAACATATTGTTGGTATTAAATTATTAGTTAACTCTTATATTATTCTCAACATTATTTTGTTACTGGTAACACTTCTAAAACTAGTTTAAGTTTTTATTGAAAACAGCCGTGCAACACTTTTACGTGGACGGCTGATCGATATTGTATTGATATCGATTCAAAACAGTAAATGCCTTTACGATCATCGATATAAAATGGCTGGTATCACCGCTATAAAACAAACCACGGGATTACCGATTTAAATTCGTTGATAGCAAAGCATTTAAAGGCAGCCTTTATAAATTAACGACGCCAATTTCCCTAATGACACTGTAAAAGGAAATTTTACGATTAATGTTGTATATACGACAGTATTGTGATATCGTTTCGGCTTTCTGCTTTTATAGGGTACATTCGAGCGAAAGGTGTTAGCGGATTCGTGTAATTAGATTTACAACGTCTATGTGATATGTGTGTCACATAGGTTTTGTATGGAAATTAATTATACTGTCTTTGTCAAAGGCTTCAGAATTGACTTCATTGCGTCTTTACTATAATTGAAAGTAAATATTACTTAACAAAGGCAAAACAGATGTATTTTGACACATCGTCAACACTGTTGTAGGGATGAAAAGACAACATCAAAATATTAACAAAATAAAAGAAATTTTAATTATCATGTTTTTGGCAGGCATCAAGTTGCAAAAGTATAAAATAGAATCTATAAAGTAGATAGAACAAGTTTGGACAAAGATGAACATGGGACTACTACAAAATTTGAAACATATCACTGGAAGCTATCAGGAAGTAAATGTGTTAAAATAAGTTCTATGAATTGGAACTATCAAAAGTGGTATTCAATAGTGTCTACCTGAGTGAAAAGCATACACAAAGAAACTTAAAGCTTTTGCAATGGCTATTGATATAAAACTTAATACACAAGTCTAATAGTAATTACATTTTACGTAAAAATAAGTCGCCATTTCACTTGGTCATCTTATCATGCTTGAACGGATGTACCAATTTTGCTTATCCTTTTTTGTTGTTATTCATTTTTAGAATCAAATTCATATGACGAAACAAAATGACCAACATACATATACCTTGGACTGGGCAATGTATGTCGGATCAGCTAATCTCTTATAAAAAATACTAAAGTTTGGTAACGGAACCAAGTTATTGGATCTCACGCTAATATAATTATAGCACACATTTATAGCAGGGAATTTATTCTTTTGTTATATTATCAAATTGACTTGCTTCCTATCGAATTATTTCAACGTAACATTTCTATCGGGTAATGATGGAAATGAATCCCAATCCTTCATTAAATTAAGGCCGACCCCCGATACAAATACGTAACGACTTCGCCCGCCGCTACTCCTAAATTATATTACTTTATTGTTATACTTTTTTACTCTGTTCCCCCAACTAACGTAATTGGTTTGGGATCACGCCACTATAACTATAAACTCCGTTATTGGTTTGGCTTTGTAAACTTATTTGCCATTGTATACTTTACCGTTTTGTTTTTGTCATAGAAAAAGGTGTAACATGTGCGAAACTCATTTAGAACAGAGTTCAAAAACAACTGGCTCCAATTTATTCGCCCAAAATGCTGCTATTCATATTCATTGATCGTTTAGTGTATCAGTATTGGGTGCTATGTCGTAATTCATCGTTGATTTTGTTTTTTTTTTCAACAACCTTTTAATTTATGTTTTATCTTTAGTGTCTTCTTTAGTTTCAATTTTCAGAGCAAATTAATTAATTACTTGCAATTCTTAAAATGTTTTTGGTATCTCTAAATTGATTGTATTTATTTATACCCATAAATTTTTTGTGCGTTATCGACTTGATATTACATTAAAAAGTTTTAAATAGCGTTTCTTTTCTTATATCCTTCTAAAACTTTAATGATTTGGATTTTTTTTTCATTTTTAATTTTTGTTAATTTTTTTTCCCTGTCGAAGTACTATGCATATTCATTCAAAATTTCACATTTGCAAAATTCCAATTTCATTTAAACTTTATTACAAGTAAATTGCTAAAATTTCATACTGAGATTTTTTTTGCAAAATAAACCTTATAGTTATTTGTAGCCTACTTTCGTTGTAACCTTCATGGGTTTTTTTTATTCATATATATTCTCTAAAAAAATTAACCTGTCATGTTTTTTTTATCCAAAAATTTACAATTCATAATTTTAAAATTTCAATTAAATTATCTTGCTTGCGTGCGTGAAATTACCGCTAAGGGTATAAAGGCCAGTATATTTGAGAAAGCAAAGTAACAGACGGTTTTATTAAAAAGAATTGAAGCAATTAAATAAAGTTAATATTTTCTAGATCTATCTTTTAGATGCAGTAGTTCAACTTCATAATTTCACAAGTTTTCAATTCGGTGTCTGATAAATATCCAATGGAGTGGGGCACTGTCTGGAAGTTTATTATGCAGCATTCCAAAACAAGTCTTGCTACGGGAGAAACTTTAATGGTAATGTCAAAGATATCTCGACTACTGTGTTTATCGGACATGCCTAAATTTTGTCTTATTAAAACATGCCTTTGTTTTAAATTATGCTTGATAATGTGCTTACTTAATAGAACAAAGCTTGCATTGCGAATTTTAGGTTTTGTACAAGAATACACCTAATTTTTGTTGATTTTTTTGTGACAGATACTTTTAAATTATGAAGCTATTCACTCATCTACAAGTTAGAAATAGAAATTATCTTATGAAAGTAGCCAAAAGTGTAATTAGACGACTGCATTAACTGTGATTGTAACTTGTGACTTAAACTCTGCACATCAACTCTGCAAATTCTAAATAGATAGAATTCGGGGCTCCAAAACTTAAATACCCAAATCTTTACTGTTTCTTTAAGAAATCGAAGTTGTATGTTAAGCTTTCTAATTCTCTTTCCGTAAATTATTTCATTAACAAAGACTACGAAAAATAATTTGTTAAAGATTCTTCTACGAACATATTTCTCATGAGTGATTTTAATAGAAAAATATCTGTTTCATACATCCAAGCCAAGTGTCGTTTCGATCTGCAAATACCAATAAATTGAATGCCATCGGTCTAGATAGCCAAAACGTTTATTTCTATTCTAGATGTCGATATCACGCCACTCTATACGAACGTGTGAACATGCAGACCAGTCAAGTGCTCTCCGATACCTCTCGGATAGCCGAATCGAAATCACGATTGATATCGGTTATCGAGGATCAGAGAGACAATGCCCCTTTATCACGTCAGCCATTGAGGCTCGGATTAGTGCTTCAACTTCAATGACATGAGTTCAATCAAATTGTTCGATATTATTCAAATTATTGAAATCTTCTGTGATTTTAGCATATCTATAACTTATTTAAACCAACTTTTAAAAAGAGAAAGTTAGATGTTCGACTCATTTATTGTTTTATGTTAACCCAATTCTCCGTCTTTTCTGAACTGATTTTAATAATAAGTGTTTTTTGTGTTTGAAGGAGTGCAATTTATAGGTTGTTTTATTGCTACCAAGTCTAGGTCTGGTAAAATGAAAATTTTATTTTTTGTGTACCTAGTTCATCGGGATCGAATTTGATTTTTTGCAGTTTTACTGCGTTAAAAATTTGTGCATGTTAAATTAACGGTTAATTTGAAAAATAAACAATGTAATTATTGGAGGCAGTAATCCATCTTTTCTATCCATCTTAAATAAAGTTTGTCGATTTAGACCAATCATTATCATTGTTACTTTGATTAAACAATTATTATTTTTAAATCATACCCCTTGGATAATTAAATAAAAATCATCATTCATTTCGGTAACAATTCCCTTTTAGTACTTAAGCTATCGCGCACTGATAATGCTTCCACTTCAAAGATATAATTTAAATTAAATTATTTGATGTTATTAATATTATTGAAATCTTCAAGATATGCGAACCTTTTACTTGCATTTAAACACTCATTGTTTAAGCTGACGTTTGTTTAAAGTAATGATGTGTATATTATCTTCGTCTTTGATCATGTCATATTATTATATGGAGCACATAAAATTAACATATTGTGATGAGTTAATGTCATTGTTTCCTTGTTTAATATGTATCTATGTTATATGTGCTATTTCCGTATCATTACGCTCATATAGTTTATCAAAGTTACGATTAATGTAAATTACCAAGAATCAATGACGCAATGATGCTTTATCACTTCATCTTTTGAGATTCGGATTAGTGCTTATTCACGTAGGATATGGTTTCATCCAAACTTTTTGATATTATTTATTTTTTTGAAAAACTTCTATTCATCATATTTATAGTATTTTCTATAAAATAACTTTTCAATATAATCACTCAAAGCTGCCATGTTGATTCTGTGGCTAATTTATGGGGAGTGTTTCTATAATCTCAACATCTTGCATTCAAGCATGCGTCCTTAATTCAAATGACATGTCAATGATTTGTATTAAAATTAATCGCCATATTTTCAATGCTTGGCGTTTGATTAAATTTTTTTTTAATACACTTGCATTGTTTTACTTATATTTTTATATCATGAAATTAGTCAAACTGTTTCGCTTTTTCAATATCTACAGCATTTCATTGTATATCTACTAGCCGATCCGGCAAACGTTGTGCCCCTTAATATTAACAGCTATTAACAGTTTGTAGGGAAAAATGTTATGCGTCACTTTACCCATTTTCGCTCCAATTTTCCCTGTTTTGTTTCTTCATGAGAAATTTCTGTCAATAACCAAAACAAAAAAATGCAATCTGGGCCATCCATTCATGTGAATCGACGACCACGTCTAATGGGGATTTATTTATATATAAAGTATATTCACGCCCATATCTCCGAAGATGTAGGCAGAGGCACGACCTGGGAACCCACGACTAGCCGAAGACGCTAAGTCCCTCAATGTGACAAGTGGCAAGCCTATCGCCAACCGGACTCATATCCAATCCCGAGCAAATTTTTTATTTATTAGAAAATTGGAAAAACCAAATTCTCTTTTTGTTGCCCGACCCGGGAATCGAACTCGCTACCTCGTGCAATACCTGAACCGCTAGGGCACACAATGTATAAATTGATTATTTTCCGTAGGCAGTAATCCATTTTTCATTGTTACTTTGATTAAAGATTATATTTTTAAATCATACCCCTAGGATAATTAAATAAAAATCATCATTATTTCGGTTACAATTCCATTTTAGTATGTCAGCTATCGAGCACTGACAGTGCTTCAACTTCAAAGACATAATTTCAATTAAATCATTTGATGTTATTAATATCCTTGAAATCTTTAATATTAGTGTACTTGCATTTTAATACACATTGTTTAAGCTAGCGTTTGTTTAAAGTAAGGATGTGTATATTATCTTCGTCTTTAATCACGACATATTATTATTTAGAAAACATAAAGTTAGCATATTATGATGAGTACATTTTTTTATGATATTTGAAGGCAAACAAGCATACGGATTTCCCGATGGCTAGAAATTTACGCAACCTAAAGACACCAAAGGTGGTAATGGCGCGTCGCCAATCTGAGGCCGGAATGTTAGGTCTCGAGCGAAAGTAAGTTTACCAGCTACCTTATTCTCCGAACCGGAAAACGTCAACGGCAAGCATTACAGTTATGGCGGCAGGAATAGTTAAGGCCGTGGTATCAAACCGGGTAAGTCGCTGCGGAGCTCTAACACCTAGTCAGATGTCACGATGTTAGTAACGGCTAGATTGTGCCCGCTTTTTACGAGCTGCCTGGCAGGACGGTAGATGGTCTATTCTGCGAATGAGCCCGAACCAACATGGGCAAAAACGGGGGAGGGGGCAATGTAATAGTGTCTATATTTAGTGCGTATTATTTCTGTATCATTGCGCTCGGATAGTTGATCTAATTTACGACTAAAGTAAATTATCAAAATCAATGACATAATTATGCTTTATCACTTCACCTCTTAAGACTTGGATAAGTGCTTTATCTCCCACGATATGGTTTCATCTCCATATTTTCCATGCTTAGCTTTTGACGTTATTTTTAATACACTTGCATCGTTTTGCTTATGTTTTAATATCATAAAATTAATTAACCTCTTTCGCTTATTCAACATCTTTAGCATTTTATTGCGTATCTAATACTAGCCGACCCGGCAAACGTCGTATCCCTCGTCGTTGTATTAATAGTTTGTATAGAAAAATATAACGCGTTTATTATTTTCTTGTCTAAATAATATACTCTTTTTTATAATATACTATTTTCTTGTCTTTCTTATCTAAAACCTATTTTTCTTGCAATTTTCCCTTCTTCTCTTTTCAGTTCTTTTCTTTTTTTGTTTTGTCTCTTCATGAGAAACTTCTGTCAATAACGAACACAAAAAAATAGCAAATCTGGGCCATCCATTCACGTGGTAATTTGTTCATCTGTAACTGTTGCTTTTAATACAGTTGTATTAAATACTTACTAAGTACTTGTTTCAAATGACGACATGCTACTACTACCATCAAACCATATCTTTTACGTTGTGAATCTCCCATACAAACATTATAGTCTCTAAAATATTGATGTGTACTCCAACCTGATATCAATAATAAATTACGCTTATTATCAAAGAAATTATGGGCTAATGTACATTTAAAGAGGACTGATAACCTCAATTACTGTCGTCATTAAAATAAAAATGGGATTATTATGTACATTAAGTCCATGGTAAAGGTATGTTTTAATAATTGTTAGGTTTATATCGTTTTCGATATTAAATATTAATGCTGTATTTTTACAAGCATTACCTACTTTTTCTTTTTTTTCGCATAGTCGGGAGCATCTGCCATTTGACATATAAGTCTATTTTTTTCCAATTTCACAAAATCGGGAAAAAATATAATAAACTATAAGTTATCATAATCGATTATTTCAGGCTCTTAAATAAAGTGTTGGCATTCATACCTAAAGTATGAATCGAGAGAGATTTGGCGGCATTAAAAAGATTCAAGTTATACTCAGTTCTTCAAAAATTGCGAGCATAGTTTGAATATGTCGCCACACCAACATAACCACTGTAGGTAGAGTACTATACTGCAACTTACGCGGGCAGGGATAGTGACAGTGTTAGCGACGCCACAGAATATATAATAGTACTACGTACAGAAGTTGCACTCCTTTTGATCTCGAAGAAAGCCGCCATTTTAATAGCCT
>DVZK01000493.1:0-11814 GCA_018236665.1 Calephelis perditalis | reverse complement strand
AGGTTCCTATTTTTAATTAAGAGATGATGATATAAATATTTTTTTGTTAAAATTGATGTTACTTGTTTAACGTAGTTGACCAAAATATATTAACAGAAATACTATTTCTTAATAAATTACTTTAATTATAATTCGCAATTACTGATCTTAAGTTAAATTTGAGATATTACAAAGCGTTGGTTGACCTCAAAAATGCCATGTTTAATAAAAAATATAATCACATCAGATATGAATCCCACTTTGACTTAACCTCGAGTTCAATCGAGTTTTTCCCCCGCATTGGTTCAGGTCTCCTGTGTAGAATTAATCATCTGCCTTTCTAGCAGGCAGCTCGTAAGAGGAGAGCAAATTACTAACGGGTCATTGCAAACAAGACCACTGATAGTAGTGATGTGCTGGAACTTGTCAGGGTAAGGATCCACTGCGTTTCCTATTCCTTTCACCCATAGTGACAGTGTCAAGTTCCGTTTCGAAGAGTAGGTTAAACGGTCGGCTTGCACAATTGGGTTTATACATATTTCTACCACAAGGCAACGACGCACCTACAACATCTATGGTGTCTGTAGGTCACGGTTGTGACGGATTCGGATATTTGTCATTCGATACTCTTTGCTAACCTTGTGATGGACTTGGTATGAAGATATATGTATGTATTATTTATGGTTAGTGCCGGTAGTTTATTCCGAAAATTGGCGTTCTAAAACTAATTAGAGAAGGTGAAGAGAGGAATAACAAATTTTTACACAGGATCAAATCCTCAGTAGCTCACATGGTTAGAGCATTGGTCGGCTTGAGACGAAGGGTACAGGCTCAAATCTTGTCTGTGGCAAAAAAAAATTATTAAAAATTTGTAACTCCAATATTACTATTTTATAAATATATGGTGCTAAATGTGTTGGATAACTTCTGCCTTTATTCACCTGCCTCGTTCCACAATCGTAATTAACCCGTATGTACACTGTGGTAATAAATATGCGACCTGACAAACATAGTTGTAACTTGGTCATTCCTTGTACCAAGAGTAAAAAATTTGGCTGTTTTTTATTTCTCGTACCAACTTGCTGTTCCGGAATGCTGTTTACAAAATACTTACTCTGAACACCAAATAATAAATGCCATAAACTTTAGAAAACGTTCTCTGTGTAATAGAATTTGGAGAAATTTAAAAATATAAATATTAGTAGGTGTTTCATAGTACTTGTAATTACTGCAAAAAGTTCAGGATCTCGATTTTAGTTTGGCGATACACGCACTTTTTTTTGGCATTTTATAGGCAATGTCTATTTCTTAACATTACGGAATCCGCCTACTTGTTTTTTATCGAAATAGTTAAATATTATCAATATTACTAAAAGAACCACGGAATATTGAGAACTGTGTTTTATTAGAATTACATCAATATCTAGGTATATTGGAAGTGTAAATTAAGGTGTTTAATGAATTGGCATCGTAATAACTACCAACAGCTAGATGTCACATAAAAAAGTATTACTTGCATTTTGTTATCTCCATTCTCTTACGTAGTTGTAACAAAGCAAGATAAATGGTTTATTTTAGCATTTAGTCGTCTCTTTCTGGGAAAGCTTAAATGAAAGAGAAACGAGAATAGATAGATAAAAACTGTATACACAGATAATCACATGTGATGTTACGCATGTGTCGAAAATGCAGTCGGTGCAGTCGGGGATGGTCACAGGTCAGGGGATGATGTTGAGTGTACAAAATGTGAGAAATCATTTACTTCTTGATTCCATATTTTAACATCTTGCCTCAAGGTCCTGTGGCGCAACGGATAACGCGTCTGACTACGGATCAGAAGATTCCAGGTTCGAATCCTGGCAGGATCGCGTACTTTTTTTTTCATGTATTTTAGTTTTCTAACATTATGTTTTTTTAAAGATTAGCGTTTTCATATACAACTTAAACGTAATTGCTTTAGTTTTGTGAATAATAAAATACATGTTATTGTCTCTTAGACTATGTTATTATCGTACCTAATTACTGGATTATTTTGTTTTAACTGACTTTAAAAAGAAGGTTCTATATTCAATTTCTATATACGTATATAAATGAGTATGTTCGTTTGTCTGTATGTTCACGATATTCTCGAAAAGTACCTACTGAATCGATTTAGACGGTTTTTTTTACTGAATTGCAAAATTTTTCTCGTAGAATTTTAAGGTGTTAGGTATATCTAAAAATCTTAAATTTTTTTGCTCGTGATTACGTTACTCTTTAGCTTTTTTATTAAAAATATCAAACATTTGAGTTGCCCTATTTGTTTATTAAACTGTCCTCTTTTTTATAAGAAAGAAGATAATAGCAGTTTTTTTATATTTATATCGAATATAAAGAAAAATTAAATAAACAGTGACACTTATGAATGCAACCAAAAATCTAAATAGATAGAAATTATTTCTCATTAACTATAAAATTAGCATACAAACTCCCAGGGGACTGAACAAAATTGAATCCAAAAACAATTCAAATACAGATTAACAAGATGTTAGAGTAATTTGTAACAGAAAGCCTTCACCGAAGAGTTCCTCTAAAATTGGAGGTACAAAGACTAATGAATTCGATTATCCAGAATGATTCTCGGTTCAGTTCGGACTTTACCATCAGGGCCTAAAACTTCAACTGTCAATGCAAATTAAGACTTGTACCATAGTGGTAGAATACAAATTTGCATGGATGCATATATCACGAGGGCACGACTGGGGTCGCTAGAAGCATTCCGACTATTTGGCACACACTCACTCGTCAGCTAATCTCAAGTTGACGCAGAATCAGGTTTGGCTGTAAAGGTATTAGTATCTTATTTATTTGGTATCAGGTTTATTCAACCGGCTTTCGACGCCCAATATTCTGAATATTCATCTATTTGACGTTTTCATGTCACCTAAAATCTGGCGTTTATGTCTATTTATGAGTCAATATTTGCTTATCTCTTAAGAGCGCGACGGCATACTGAAACCCAATTTTGAGCTTACATAAAATAAGAGTTATTTTTATTGAAAATTGATATTTTGTGATAAAGATAAGTGATGGTGGAGGCGAGGAAAACTATTTAATGATACACCAAGTTGCTAGTCTAATCTAACCTCAGATTTTGAAAAAAGATTTATATAATATAAGTCTTTATCCTATATAAAATATTTTTTTCTAACCATTTTTTGAGTAATACAAACTCAATAACCACCAGTTGTCAAATGAATATGGGACATTCTGGAAATCATGACTTATCTTTCTAAAAAGGAACCATCAAAATGGTTTGGTTATTGACGGAGTACCTACTCGCGTAACAAATATAAAAGAAAAAACAGACGAATTGAGTACCTCCCTTTGTTTTAGAATTGGTTAAATGCGATTAAGATATATCAAACAGATGCTAGCAGATAATCATAATATTTAACACTGTGATGTTTTTACAAGTTTCTAACAATAATTTTCCAAATAAGATAAAGATAATTTTAAACTTTTAATAACCCGATGAACTACAACTGTGTATTGAAATATTAACTGTATTTTATTTTAAGTGGATGTTACTTTATAAGCGCTATTCATTTAAATGATTACACTTATTACTTTAAGTAAAAGAACATTAAGTGATGATACTTTGTGTTTTGAACACAAAACTTTATAGGAATACCCAATTTCAAGGATTCTAATGTTCTTCAGCCGGTTACATATTTGAAATGAATAGGTGTAAAAATGGCTTAAACATTAAAAAAAACAAGCAGACAAATTTTCTTACATAACAAATTCACGCCACCTGGAGACACCAAAGGTGGTAATGGTGCGTTGCCAGCCTAAGGCCGAGATATTAGGCCTTGAGCTACGTTAGTTTACCGGCTATCTTATCCTCCCTACTGGAACACCACTATACACCACCATCTACCATCTAGTCAGATGTCACGGTGCTAGTGACATTAAGCCTTTGCCCGCCTTTTACGAGCTGCCTTCCGGAAAAATATGGAACGTCAGGCCTATTCGTTAAGCTTCTTGCATAAGTCTACCAGATGCTTTGCTCATGAGATCAGTATATGACAGTGGTGAGCACAGTTGCTTCGACGGTAAGAATTAGCTGTCTATAGCTAAATGAATATATTTAGTTTTTAATAACAATATCAAGCAAGTGAACTGAACCTCGCTTCTTACGAGCTGCTTGGTAAGAAAGACTATTAAAAGTTGGACTATTTTCTTGGAAGGAACCTGGAACTACAACGGAGACATTGTAAGTAATTTATACACAAGCTACAGTTCAATCCACTTAAGAATCTATAATATTGTTATAAATTCTTGATAGACGCCAAGTGGACTTGCCTACTCATCTAGCCAATGTGGTCCATGAGTCAACACTACTAGTTACCTGTTAAGGGTTTTTCCATAATAATCGCTACGCTTTTACGTGCACAAGTGAGACTTTCTTATTTAACCTTTAAGTGCTTAAGGCCTTTACCGCTTTAATTATTAAAATTACCCCTAAATACTACTTATACTATTATACTTACTACTTACATTATACTAATTAACGAACAACCAGTTGTAGGATCAACTGGTTGTTCGTAAATTACTCAAGCATTGTTTGCATCATCCATATATATTAATCATTTGCTTTGCTTAATATAATAACATTTAAATAAAAAGTTACAAAGATAGTTACACCACATAATAACTAACCAATAAGAAACGCTGAAACGATTTTGGGTTTTCGATTCATGATTTTCGTTCCAAATAGCAGAACTATTTAAATAGTTTTAGAATATAAACACTAAAACTATACCAGAAGACTACAGTTTAAATAGCAAAGTTTTAATAGTTCAAAATAGCGGTTGGAAATTTTGACGACAAATACGCGATTTCGCTCGCAAGTTTAAGGTACATGTTTTATGAATTTAGCCTACGTGTAATTCTAATATACAAACTTTTTTCCTGTTAAGTTTCATCGAAATCCGATCAGCAATTTTTGCGTGGGAAAGTAACAAACATTCAGACATACTTACAAACTTTCGCAATTATAATGTTAAATATAAAGTAATTTGCAATGTTATTAGGATAATAGAAACGTTATGTGTTTTCTATCAAACGTTACCAGCACCCAGAACCAAATTTGAAAAGGAATAAACACGAACATTGTTTTCACAACTGCTCTATTATTTCTAAATTCGGTTACCCTTGGTTTGTAAAACTTGTAACGTTTAATATCTATAGTCACAACATACGATAATTATAAATTTTTATCATGAATAAAGCTTCAAACACTAATTTTTTATCATGTTTAACGTTAGCGTGTGATTTTCGTATGTTTCTATGTTATGAAAACTTATTTTTCTTTTGGTCGGTCCTATCTAAATAATCTATATATCATAAGGCAAGTCAATCCCAACATGAATAATTATAGCTGTTATCATTTTATCTTACCCTTAAATCGCTATTTTCGTATTCGTCTTTCATTTCTGCCTTTTATAATTCAAGAGTTTAAGATCTACAATTTAAGTACGAACTGAGCTTCTTGTGGACCTGACTTAGGTTTTCATATACTCCATTTTATGGAGGGTAATATCAATCCAGTTTTCAGTACTAAGGCAGAAGAGTACTTTTTGGTGGGATGTTTCGTACAATGTCAGGAAAATATCAAAATTTACATTAGGTTTATAAGCAAATTGTTTAAGAGTCAGTATTAAGAGCTCTGGTACCATGATATGCTGCCAGTGAATGTTACCTAGCAAGTATATAGGCCTCTTGCATTCTTACTGATAAATCTTCAAAAAAGCACAGAAAAGTGCTCAAAATACTTTTAAAAAACATAATATGTTATAAAAAAAAATATACATTATAATTTGGTTTTAATTTTACCATAAGTAGTTTTTGTTAGCATTTTTTCGGTACTTTATAATATTGCAGTTACATGTTCTAATCTAGAATCATGTTGTTTCTGAAGAAGCCTACTTCGAATATACAACAGATTTTAATTTAAACTATACAAATGAATAAAAAACGACTACTAGATTATATATGCAAAATGTTAATACATGATACGACAATTATGCAGTGGTAGTAGTAATTGGGTTATGTACGTGATATTTCTATAAGTGACGACCGGTTGGTGTCATGGAGCGTTGATTCTAGTGGACCTCACCTACATAAACCTAATTCTGCATTCATACCAGCGCTTAATGTACGTATTTAGGCAAACCGTGGAATCTTATAACGGTACTAGGTACGTGGACTAACCTGTTGTACTAGATATTATATTTAACTCGATGATAGAGCGTCTTAGGAGGCTAACTTTGTTAATAGAGAAAGCTTTCCAACGGGACCCTATTCTGCATATCTGAAAAAATGCTACTAAAATTATTTCACCATTTGCAATGAGAAACTGTTGGCAATTACTATATTATTGTTTGTCGAATACGATAAGAATTATTTTTTTTACTTGCTAACCCGGTAAACCTCTTCAAATCCTTTAAACGGTTTTACCCTGCTACCTGTACAAAAGATGCTTAACGATTTTTTCAATACCTAGATACCGAACGTATACCGTTGATAAACAAGTAAAATAAGTATTTTAACGCCCATACCTCCAAATAGGTAGGCAGAGGCACAACCAAGGCACTCACGACTAGCCGACTATCGCTAACAGGGCACACATCCAATCCCGGGCAACATTTTTTTTATTAGAAAAAATTGAAAAACATGTTCTGTTTTGTTACCCGCCCCGGGATTCGAACCCGGGACTTCACGAAGTCAAGCATAACACCTAGACCACTAAACCACAGAGGCGATATAGACCGTTGATTTATCGGAATAATTGATTTTCGGAAATATATTCTGAAATTCATTAAAATGGGTTCACAAGTGAAGGATCGGTTGGCGTGAAGGCGATATACATACAAACGTTCACACTTTGTTACATTTTTTGGATTACTTATTTTTTCAAATAACACCTATTCTTAGAATTTACTATTTTATTTAAATCCTCTATCCTCTAGTTTTTAATTTATATTGTTTCGCTCCAGTTAGTTTGGTAATACGCTTGTTATGTATTGTATTTAAGTAATACTTTCCTTTTTTATAAAATTTCAAAATAGTATGCGATTATTACAGTTCCGTGGAACACTTTTACTGCAGTAATAAAAGAGATATAATGTTCTTAACATCCAATAATGGCATTTAAGCAAAAATAACCATTTAAATAAAAATGAGACTATATTGAAAATTTTTAAAAAAAGTAGAAAGTCCTTGTAAGACTCGCTCTTGAAGTAGTTGTGTAAATAGGAAATAAGTTTTTGTATTGTGCGCTGTATGTTCCACATTTCTTTTATGCATTCTCACTATTTTAGGTTTGCTGGAAGAAATCTCTTTTAGAGATAAGCTCGCCTTTTGTATAATTTTACATATTTACTTGTTTTTTTGACTTTTTGTGTGCAATAAAGAATTAAAGAAAAAAGACTATTTAACATTTAATTTATTAATATTGGGCAGCAAGCATAGAATTCCATTAGTCACTCAAAAAGGGTAGCAAGCAGTATTTAGTAATATATATTGAGTAGGTAGTAAGTAATTTAATGTAAAAGAAAAATATTCAATTCCAGATACTCATAGCAAGCATCCTTTGGCATTTTGGCATAAAAAATCAGAAAGCTGTTCAATAAATACATAAAAAAAGGTTACACAAGTGCCACACGAACATACGGACGGGCCATATTCAATTTATAAGAATTCCGTTTGTCATCATTCGACTAAAGAGCACTAATAAAAATGAAGAAATAAAAGAAAATGTAAGCGATTTATATTGATGATGACAGTAATATAAAGTACCAAAAAAATAAGTTAGTAAAGCATTCAAAAGTATTTGGTAAAACTCCATTGTACTGTTCCATTTTACGGAACTTTAAAAAAAACACTTGTACTTTTACATAAAACACTTCTTATTCATTAGATATTGACTGCCCATCTGTAACTTAACAAATATACTGAATTATAATTAAGTACATTTATTTATCTTTAGTAGCCGCAATATCGACGTAAAAATTGAAAACCGTTGGCTTATTTGTTACAAATTGTATAAACAATTAGATCGCCTTTAGTACAAACTATGTATTCGGAATATAGTTTTAACAAATAAATATTCCTTAAACAAATAATAAATGAATGAGTGAATGGATGAATGAATAACACTTTATTACGCACCAAAATTTATAAAATGGTACACACTCTTTTACTTATATTATTTAACTTAGGTGCACAAAGGCGGTCTTATCGCTTCAGAGCGGTCTCTGCCAGACAACCTTAATTAATAAAATCTGCTGCAAGAAAAAAGCTCGCAAGACGTTTTTTACAAAATTGTGTCAAACCGTAAAATGAAGGTAGTATATATTTGATGGTCAATAAAAGTTTACCTTACCTTAGGAATGACACAGCAATAGAAAATGTATAGCCTCATGTCCTGATTTCTCAAAAGACTACGTCGACATAATAGAAAGGCATAAATTGATATTTTTATCACATCTTAGTCATAAATGTTCTCGGTCCTTCTGAAAATGGAAAGAATATTTTCACCAAATAGCCTCATTCAGAGGGACGGATTTGTTTATGTCTTTTCAAATCTAAGGTGTCCTATATGTTGTGACTGTATTTAAATTATATTTAAACCTGCAAGGTTTTGTTCCGTACATAAAATAAACATACTAACTGAACTCTTACTAGTTTTTATTTAGCGACAATACATCATTGTAGCCAAATATAAGCCTTTTTTAACGTATGGATAATCTTCAAATATAGATGAATTCGCTAAGACTTTATTACAGCAATAATCGTAACACTGCCAAATGTGTGGTTTATTATTAATGAAATATCTACCTTTGTATAACTTACTACTAGGGATAATTAAGGCATACCTATAATTAATAGATGAGGAAAACCCAAAAAGTAAACATATCCCAGTTACATAATAAGTGGTTTGGGAAATAAACCTCTAAACTTTTATGATTAGTCTGGATAAAATATGAATTGTTCTAATTTTTTTTCGCCTCTGTGGTCTAGCGGTCTGGGTGTTTGACTTGACTGCATGAGGTCTCGGGTTTGAATCCCGGGTCGGCCAACTAAAAGAAAATTGGATTTTTTCAATTTTCTAAAAAAAATAATGTTGGTCGGGATTGGAAATGTGCCCGGTTGGCGATAGGCTTAGTGTCTTCGGCTAGTCGTGTGTGCCCTGGTTGTGCCTCTGCCTACCCCTTCGGGGATATGGGCGTGACGATGCTTTTTTTAAGTAGTAAATGACCCGTCTTACTGCGATCGCGATCCGACCATTTACAGCTTACTACTGCAGCAGAACCACAGGATAAACACAGATTTGACTAGTGGTAGCAACATTAGTAGTAAAAAACCAACAAAGGGTTTAGACGCAGATAATTTACAGTTTGAGGAATGCTGGTCAATCACTTCTCAGTTTGAAGACAATTATAGGAATAATGTTAACGGAACAAGAGCACCTGTGAGATTTTTTTTACACTGATCAAATAAAGATTAGAAATCCGAATAATGTTGACCGACTAATGTATTAGTTTGGTTTCATATCTAGTCATGTCTAATATTGTCCTATTTCTTTTGTTTAGTTTATTTTTAACACCTGGCAAATAAAAGACGTAGGTAATACAAGCTTAACGTGCCTATGTAGCATCATAGCTCCTAAACAAATGACCCAATTTCGGTGCAGGATTTTCTTTTTAAAATCTGGCATGACGGATGTGGTTATTAGCTATAATTTATAAAAATGTTTTATTGGGACTATTTTCTTTTTATTAGAATGTTAAATGTTAACTTCTTCGATAGTGTAGTCATACGGCGATTGGCTATAGTATAAGATACGTGTATCAATGGACCCAATATCAAGGTTTTTTAAGACCTTGATGGAAGGGTAGGAAAACTGCATTCTCTCCAAAGCATACGAAATGCCGTATGAGCGATGATGATGATGATGAAATCCCAACAATGATTCGCCCGAAATAGTCCCAACATACTATTCTTGCAGTTGTAGGATTCACATTAACCATTGTCGTTTCCTTATAAATTCTCCTTTAGCTGTCTTTTTTGTTAGTTTTACGTTTACAAACTCCCTAGTGTCAGGTTAAGACTTTTGTGCACATAATAGGCCTTCTGCCTTCTCGACAGGCAGCTCGCAAGAAGCGGCCACTGATTGCATGGAGTGTTATGCAGCAACGTGCCCGTAAGGATCCACCGTTCTATCTGTACCTGCCACCATAGTAACTTAATTATCTTCCAGTCCCGGGGTATGGTAGTCGGTAGAATTGTAAATTGGGGTTGGGTCATATCCCATAAAAAACAACCGATTAACGTTTCCTGTCATTTTTTTTAATTATTAAGATTCATGACTTTTGTTTTGTTCGACCGTCGTTCTAAATTAAAAATGTGTTCTATATTTTACTCTTCATTATATTGTAAAGCGAAACATCGGTTTGTTCCTGAAAAACCGATTCCGAATCAAAGATTCCGAAAACTAGTAAGTAACTAGGACTACTAGTAAAATAAAGAGAACTGAATTTAAAATAAACGAGTAGGTACCTCTAATTTAGCCTTAAATAACTACCTCAAAAATCGATAGCATAAACTATTTTTGCAGAAAACTTTAGCTGTTACTTTTTTCTTAATGCAAATTTCATAGTTAATATAACCTTGTTGGATTTTTTTCTTTGTTTCTTCTTCTGAACGGCTGGATTAAGAAATGGTGGTACCTTGTTCAAGGTAAGATTGCGTTGAAGTTGGTTGACGGAAGTTGGTATTGCCGTTTCTTCTTTTACGTTTCTAGCTACGTTTTGAAACATTGGTAGTTAAAAGTTTATAACTTCAAAAATAATTGCATACTTAGATGTGAATTAAACGTGATAGAGTATGTTGGTATAAGTAAATATGTTCGTTATCTTATAGCATACATATTGAGAAAATTAATAAAATAAAAAAAATATTTAATCTCATATACTTCAATACTAAAAAAAATTACCAAAACGTCGAAAAATAATGCGGTACCAAAAAAACCAATCTACTAATTTGTGTTTTAGGGAAATTCCTTAGATACCCGTTATTTTTAGTCAGAATTTTGCATAAACATATTTAATTTTTAACAACGCAACATTGATATTGTTTACATCCGGAAATCAAAGTGTTCATAAAATAAACTGAACTTAGTATAACATACCAATAACAAAATGAATATCAGTGATTCATTAACATAAGGTTAACCAGACGGAGTCGTTTGCAGTTTCTAATGTACAGAAATCAGATGTTCTCAACTGTAAACACCCAACACAAACACCACACTCACCGTAATTAGCAAATCCAACAAAACAGATTTCTATTTTTAAGCACTTTCACTGCAAATCTATTTCGATTTGACACTAACGATATAAATCCACAATATTCTGCCACTCGCGCGTCACTTCGTCTCGCCGACTGCGGCAACTGCGCGAGAGCCTTCGGCCCGGTGCCGCTAACTTGTTTCGGCAGTTAAGCGCTATCAAACACACAAAGCGCTACAATGTTCAACGTACTAACTAGGAAGCGGAAATCTCATAAACCACTCGAGATATTTTATTTCTTTTCCTGAGCTCGAAAAAAATTGTCCAAAACTTTCAATTTTCAATCTAACAATTTCGACCCACGTATCGAGGCCTCAAACTGGAAGACATCTCTTACAATTGAAATATTGAGCTAAATAAAATAAATATAAATAAAATCATCTTTATTTCACATAAACCTACAAGAGGCACTTGTGACGGGTCTATATAATAATAA
>DVZK01000492.1:0-11821 GCA_018236665.1 Calephelis perditalis | reverse complement strand
GAGGTAGCAACTCCCGAACCTTCTTCTGCGGACCTCGACAGTGTATCTGCACCCAATTCTCCTGAAGGACCTAGAAGAATACCTAAGCGGACGCGAAAGCCGCGGACTAGTGTGGTGGACTATAGAGAGTACTTTTAGTGTGGTATCCCTAAATAAAGGTGGAGGGATGTTAGTAGAGGGTAGGCGGAAAAATGGCTCCTACCGGAGGGTAACGGTATGTAGGGCAGTCTGAATATAGCTTGCGTAAACGTGACACGAAGTTTTATTTAATTACCGAAATAACAGATATGTACCTACCCGGTTGGCAATAGGCTTGTCACCTATCACATTGTGGGAATTAGTGTCTTCGGCTAATTGTGGGTTGTGCCTCTGCCTACCACTTCGGAGGTATGGGCGTGAAGATACTTTCTTTTTCTTTTCTTTTATTAATAGTAAATAAAACTTCCTTTTTTAAACGTTTGTCACGTGACATAAAGCACTCATTGGTCGGATCTATGATGACATCTCCTGCTTGTAAACGTCGTTTGCATACGTGTGCCACTTAAGACGTAGTCAAGCGCGAAATGGTACTTCTAAGTGTAATGCAACATCACACCTCACTTTTCACAAAGTAGTAGATAACACCCGGAAAGATTACTCGTTACTTATCACATCCGTGATGCGTAACTTGCAATGCAACCGGCGCTTAACACAAATACATCGAATAATATCGAGATATAGCACACCGGCAGACCGGCTATAGAAGGAATACGTTGAAATATAGGTTACTGAGAAACCAATTACAGATTTTTTTATATGTGTTGCAGGCATGCTATGTATAATAGGCATACTCTTATGATACGATGGTGGGGCGTGTTATTTCAAATTAGACGGTATGTTGAAAAACACGTTTACGGAGGAAAATGACATAAAGGTGGCTGCACTTTTTTCCACCATGCGCGATGCGTCATAGTTTCTGTAGTTCTTTGATTCTGGAGCTATCCAGTAATCCTACTGAATTTGAGGTGACAGATATGCATGCAGTTGCAACGCCAAAATACCCTGATTTTGTTACCATTCGTTCTCTTCTTGCCTCTCACGTAGCAAATTTATATATAGTTACGTAATAACGTTAAAAAACAAGATTTCTATATATAGGATACTACTCCCGAGATCAGTATAAAGAAATAATAATGTAACAGTACCATAAATACAGAAATGCAAAATAAGGTTCTACCATGATATGTGGCACAAAACAGAAGTATTAAGAAGTAAATACTGTGTTGTCAATGTCAGTTGTCAGCATGATAGATCAGCAGCTGGTTGGATATCGGTGTTGTGGTTGGTTGTGGTAGCCAAAAGTGGTAGAGAGTGGTGATGTCGCACGCCACGGTATTGCTGCTGGTGCTGTTACTGCTGCGGGCAGTGCGGCCTGACGCTAAGGACGACACGGATGCTGCGCCTTTTCTAGTTCGTCTCTTACTTCTTATTAGCAATCTACTTGAAACACTACAAACGTCTATCATACTTACCCGATTATAATTGTATGCTCTATTGATTTATGAGGCAAATCAACTTAGATTTACGTTGACTATGGTTATATTTGATCCAGTATTAAAATAAATAATAAATAAACATCCCTGGACAAGTTGCACAATTGAATCTTACCCTAAAGTGAGTAGTATGCTTGTGTTATGAGTGTTAGTCAACGATTCTAATACATACAAATACTTATAGCTGAATAAAGTTAATAAATACCCAGATTCGGAAATGCAGATTCTAAATGTTCATTACAGAAATGTCTGCCCCCGTCGGAAATTGAACCCGAGTCTCGCGGTTTATCAGTGTAGTTAGGCGTGTTTTTTTTTACATTTTTCCGTATGAACTATTATCTATTGGGATTAAAAAAATAGCCCATTTCCGTCTTTGCGTATACTTACTATATAAGAAGTACTATTTAGTTGTTTATTTTTCAACCTCACGCACGAAGAAATGAAACTTACTTAATCGAATCTGAGCCGAGTCCGAAATAATTATCATTCTAAATGTTTCCTACGACTACGCCTGTGTATTAATTTACAGGTGTCTCCCAAAACATCGCCTATGTCACTCACCAATATTTTATCTCCTCATACGAAAATTATACTATAGTATCGCTTCATCGTGACGAATACTTAGGGCAAATAAACACTTTGTTTAGCTTAGATTATTTTTTGATTATTTTTGAACTATACATGTTTAAAGGTAAATGCCAGAAGAAACATGAAGAACATTCGCGCTTGTATCCCTGTATTCATGTTTGTGGAAGAAGAAATAAATATACCTAATAAGTGTGTAAGAAGCCGTGTGTCGTGTTTTGGTAGATATTCATCGAGCACAGTGACGGATACCGGTGTGCTGCGTCACTGGTGTCTCAGCGCACCGTAGTGACGAGCGAGCGATGTGCGAGGGGTGAAGGAGCACGTGGTGATGTGTTTGCACGAGCGTCAGGCGCGACGCGGGTGGCAGACGCGCGGCGAGTGGCGCGACGGGCGCTGGCCGGCGACGGCGGCGGGCTCGCCGTGCTCGAGCTGGAGCAGCCGTTCGCGCCGTCGGAGGACGTGCGCCCAATCCTCCTAGCGGTCGAGGCGGCTGAATGCCGACGCACTGCCACTTGCAACGCCGTGCGCGTGCTACCAGGCTCACCACGAAGGCGGCTACGCGTGGTGGACATGACGCGTGCACAGCCCGCTGTCTGCTCTGCACGTTTTCCTTTATGGGCTTCACAAGCTGACGCACAGCTCTGCCTCTCTGGCGACGATATTTGCGAGGTGAGTACGCTTTGATTCCAATATAGAACAGATAAACTACCCTACAAATTATTTTATTTTCCATTACTACGATTTTACTCTGACAACTTCACTGTCTTCATTGTCTCATTGTCAAATTTCTAGTGATGAGAAGAAAGTTAGGTGCTAATACCAAAAACTGACTGTCTAAAATGTTGTAAAAAATAAATAATCCTTTTCATTTATAATGTTGAGCTATTATCATTCAGTATTTCCACTGAATTGGTAGTAGCGGTCTAATTCACGTCTATTTCCCTGAAGTGGTTGGCAGACGCACAACATGCCCTTTTTGTGCCTCTGCCAACGACTAGCCGAAGAAACTTAGTCCCAAAACGTGATAGGTGACAAGCCTTTCGCCTACCGGGCACATATCCAATCCTAGGCAACGTTATCTTTATTAGAAAACATAACAAGTCCGACGGCGGACCGCTAGACCACAGAGACCACACACCACTGAATCGGTACGTTTGTTGTGCAGCAAGACCTTGGCGGTGGAGTAGTTTGCGGCGGCAGGTTGTGCGGCGTGCTGAGCGCGGTGGCGACGCATGGCGGTGGCGGTGGTGCCGGCGGCGGTTGCGGGAACGTGTACGTCGCGCAGAATGTCGTGTACTGGCGACGATTCCTACATTGCGCACACACGATACGACAGTGTGGACGGTGAGGTGTCCCTTGGTCCTTTCCATGCGCGAATCTCAACGGATATTTTTCTATGGGAATAAACTCTTTTATTAAAAATACTGTATTCCCTTCTAAAGTTAAAATATAGCTTTAACACTTCTTTTTATAGCTTTAAAAGGTGAACAAGCAAATTGCTCGAAGGTGAGAAATTTGCAAAGATAGATAAAGATTATAAAACAAAAGTGAATGATGCATTGTCGCCCTGCGTAAAGTAGAGAAGGAAGATAAGGAAGGCGGAACCTAGCCTTCGTTCGATTAACGCCAGAATAATAATAAATATTATTTTCGTATAAAAACTTGAATTCCTTAGTAGGTATTTGTTATAAGTATTGCTAACAGTCAACATATACCCTTTCTCTTTGCTTCTGTTTTGAGGTGGTAGCAATTTTGAGTAATCAACGGCACTGTAGTTAATGTGGTATTTGTGTAGTGGGTCGTGCAAAGAACTGTGCGTGGAAGAACAGCTGCTTAAAGAAGAGTCAGAGACTTCCGCGATAGCTGTCACTGATACAGTCGCACGTACTGTCACTAATGCAGTCACTGTTACTGTTGCGTCCGTCGAGACCGAAGCAGACACCGAGCCCGACACCGTAGCCACTGCAGAGGCCGTCACACGTAAGTCTAGCCCCCATCCGTTACTCGCATCCATTGTCTGCTCACTTGGATTAACATAAATCCTACTTTAATAATACCACTTTTTCCTTTAATCAAAAATATTGTCTGCCTCTTGTTTAACCGATTTTCATCATAAATGTCCTAAAAGAGCGTTATTCAGCTTTAAATATAGCCTTTGTGTGATGAGATAGCGAACATGTTACGAGGCAACCCTAGCCCTGAGACGTTATAGACATTACTGGTACACCATTATTGGCCAGGTGGTTATATCAAATGTATAGATTGTCTTAGCCGAAATTAAGCTCCCCACCATCGCATTTATGCATACTAGTATATTTATAGTAAGCACGCAATACATAAAAAACGACTCAACGCATAGATAAGATGTCATTAATTTTCTCACTAACACATATAAACTAATAAGGTAGTGGGGTGTTTCATTTCAGCTTAGATGATCTCTACTAGTTTCCTGGCCACATATCCTCACATGACATTCATTGTGTTAATATATAAAATATCCTGATGTGTGATGGATCCTTACCTCAGCGAAATTCTTCAAAGCACTCTACATTCAGTGAACTTGTTGAAAATGGCTCTTTTTTTACCTATGGCCGCCTTTCACGAGTTGATAGGAAGGGGGCATTAAGGAGATTATTTAGGTCTCAACCCGTCTCATCTCCTATGATCCTATCAATCTAGTACAAAATGAACACGGTTTGCTGCAGGTCTCTGTTTCGTGTACTACTTGAATCGCTATTGCTTATTGCTCGCTCATCTATAAGCCTAAATTTGCTGCTTAGGTATACACTTATAAAATGCACCAGTCGGTGCCCTCGGCGTTGCTCGCGTGGTTTATGGTCCCACGGGAACATTTTTTCAGGAGAAAGCTATCCCTTGTGTTAATCCAATCTACCCTCTATGTATATGCCATATTTAATGAAAATCGGCTCATCAGTTTTTGCGTGAAGGGGAGTACTAAGAAAACATACAAACTCTCGCATTTATAATATTAGTAGGATTACAGTCTAATCGCAATATTGATTTGTTATTTTTTCTCGTTTTTTTTCTCATTATAGCTACAAGGACTGTTAAAACAATTGATCATGGTCCAGTAGCGACTTTGATAATAACGAGAACAAGCGGGCTAAGTGGCACCGCGCGGTCACTGCGGCTGCCGATGATGGTCCCCGCGCCCTCCCCCCGCCCCTCCACGGAGGTCCGCCGCACGCCCCAGCGTACCCGCGCCCTGCTCGCGCTGCCCAGCTCCTCCCCGCTCACACTCCCCAGCCCCGCTACGCTCACCCCCGCGTCTCCGTTGCCAATATCAAGTCCCACAGACGAACTACCTTCGATGCGCCCGGTGCCTGAATTCGAACCGAATCGCGCCGATTTTAGGGTAAGTTAAGTTGAGTAATAATCGATCCTCATTGCTGTACTTCTGATAATATCTTCTGATATTTCTGTATAATGTTGCTTTTAGACACACAAAAAAACGATTTTAAATTTAATTATATTCACATACTATACTCTGCGTTGAACGAAAACAAACACGAAATATGTCACATAGAAGAAAAAAACTACCTTATAACTCGTATTGCATTGTGTGTGTAGAATGATAATTAAGGCTTCTAATTTTAATCTAGGGCAATTAAGCAATTTTCTGATATTAAAAAATATACTACCACCACTACCTTTAAATAGCGAGTACCTTTAAATACCTTTAAATCCTCTCATCCATTAGGTCCTCAGACCTAATGGATGAGAGGATTTAAATAGTTAAACGGGGGTGATGTGTAGTAGAAACTTAAACTTAGATATAAATGTTTGTAGAATTGTTCAAAATAAATTGTAAGAAAGCTTGGGCGCGTGTGCATTACCCATGAGCAGAAAACGACCACAATTAGAGTGGGACTGTAACTTCAGATCTTCTTATCAAGCGACTTTAGTAAAACCCAGACATTTAATGTACCTACCTACAAGAGAAAGCAAGAATTCGTACACATAGGTAGGTATGTTGACGAAGTATATAAAAATAATTCTTGAACCTAATGGGACCTTCTTCCAACAAGTCCAAGTTCTAACTAGTTCTGTCCCTGGAAATGCTTTCCTCACTTCTCAACTTGTTAGGAAAGTTCAGAGAAACTCAAATTTTGTCCGTTGTTATAATCAACGACGCAGTATCCCCATATCTCTATGTCGCTACCAACTTTGACGTGTAGGTATGTGCGGTCGCGAATGTAATGCATGCGCGCTCTTAGGGGGGTCCGTCTCGAACTGGCTGCATGCCCTTGAAGGCGGGCGAGTATGGCGATAACGCGGCGGAGTACGGCGTAGAAGAGCCTCCCCCGCCGGGCCGCAGCAGGCCGCCGCCGGCGGGCCGCACCCCGCGCGCCCCTCCCCCGTCGCCGCCCTCGATGCCGGCGCTGCGCCTGCCGGCCCCGACGCCACCCGCCGCGGACGCCGCCAGCCCAAGCCATTATTTAAATCACTTTCATACCTTTGTAGTATTTATTGCATGTCATATTTTTTTTAAATTAAAGTAAATCGATACGATATTTTCTCCGTTGACTATATTATCATTTTATGATTTTTATTTGTCTGCCAATGTTTCTAAATCTTTCATACTGGCAAATGATTTAGAAGTATGAAAAGGAACTACTTGCTTTCAGCGACTGCAAGCAAGTAGTTCCTTTTCATACTAAATATTAAATAGTTATTAAAATAATCGCCTCTGTGGTCTAGCAGCGGTCAGGCGTCGGACTTAGCTTCTTGAGGTTCCGGGTTCGATCCCCGGGTGGGCCAACAAAAGAACTAGAAAACATGTAATTTCACTTTTCTAATAAAAATTACTTTGCCTGGGGGCCGGGATTGGATATGTTCCCGGTTGACGATAGGCTTGCCACTTATCACATTGTGGGACTTTGTGTCTTCGGCTAGTCGTAGGTGCCCTGGTTGTGCCTCTGCTCATATTATTTTTGGGGATATGGGCGTGAAGATGGTTTTTAATAATTTTGGAAGATAGCGGCGTAATGTCGCGAACGGAGTATGTGAGAGTGTTAAGATGTACAAGTCAATGAATGGGAAGCCTCCATGAAAGCCTTCATTGAAGCTAACAAGCCTGGGTTTTTTTCTTTTAATTGAATCCTAGTATGAAAGAGTTTAAAATAAGGAAACTCTCCGTTTTTGCACTTAGTGAAAAAAAAAACGTGAAAGAAAAAGTATGAAACTAGAAGAGAAGTTGGCAAAAATTTTTTAGAGGAACACCAAACTCTTTTAGAGGGAGGTGAAGATGTCTCGATGTTATTCGTTCGCCTCCAGAATTAATAGAATGAAGTCTACGAGGGCTGATATTCTGCAAGCACGGATGACGTGTTAAAACGGTGGAGAAAACTTTATTAAATATGCCCAAGATGCTTCCTCTGTGTCTGAGTACTAAGCGGAATCATGTGATGGCATTATGAAGGAAGAAGTTGAATGGGTGATTAGAAGTATGAAATATGGTAAGGTGGCGGGAGTAGATATGGTTACTGCTGAGACGATCAAACTTAGTGGTCCTTCCGTCCGAGGATCTTTCTAGCTCCTCTGTGAAGCAAACATGAATGTAATATATTACTATTCTATCAATATTTGCTATAGTACAGTTGGCACATGAGGTGCGCTAATGATGTGTTTCTTTGCCACAAGCAAACAACAGGTGCACTCGCAGGTGTGCGGGTGACTTATTTCTTATCGCTGCTATGACTAATGAAAATGTAATAATATTGAGACTTTACTGAACCAAACACATTTTTGTCTGTTTGTAACAGTTGTGTTTTTGTTCAAAATATTAAACAACCAGGGGTCACTTTAAAGACTAGATGTAGATACTACGGTGACTTGACTAAAACGCAGTGATCATTACTTTTGCCTGAGTGTCACAGAAACTCTTATTAATTGAGTGTACATATTTCTATTTCAAGTTCACGAATGTCCACGTTCATTTTCATAAATACATTTCTGTTATTTATTTCTGTTTTTAACGTTGAAAAAACTCTATTTCAAAATTGAGGCTCTTGAAAATTTCTCTCGTAACATCTTTGTGTGATGAAAAAGACAACTAAAAAGACCGTTTTTGTGACTAATTATATCTATATTTTTGTATTGTGTATATTTTAGTGTTGGTAGGTATTTTTAAATAGATACAAAAGTCAATCGTTGATTTTTTTTTGTATTTAAAATTCAAATGGATTTTCAAACTGACCGTACATATATATTTTCGAAGACTCTCTTGCATGAAAGAGACTCTTGTAGCAGGCTGGTTTTATGGTCTATTTGCCAAAACACCTATCCATGTTGGAATTAACAGACTATTTGTAGATTTTATTTCCGTACATCTTTATTAACTTTCCCGTAAATCTCCGGGAAGGCGTCCTTGCAATATGGAAGAGTCTCTCTCAATTTGTCGTATAATGTGTGATCGAACATACGCCGAAACTCCTCCCGCGTCGTAAAGGTATCCGCATACAACATTTGGAAACCGCTGTTTTCGGTCACAAACTTCTCAATACGCCGCGTTGATGAAACCTGAAGTTAAAACAAAGAAAATTTGATTCGGGAACAACAATCACTACTGTACACTCACACACATAACGGATCACATAAAATAAAACTGTTTCCATATATATCTACTGTCTATCTATCTACATAGAACTGGTACGTATATGATACACCTTTACATAACGGTGTATCATATACGTTCCAATCGAATAACCTAGAGAGACAATTGATATCGATATTTTTTTCGATACTGAAGCTTTCTTTGCGAAATTATCACGTGAAATTAAACAATAGAACAAAAATAACATTAAAAGCAAAAATTGAACATTTTCGCAGGCCTATCAAGGCATTTCAACTGTTGTTTCGCCCATGAAAGAAGAATGTTGTTGAAATGTTAGTAGTGGTGTTTATTCATTCATTAGAGAATCATTCTAACGGCAAAACATTCGTAGATGAAAGATTATGTCGTTGAGAAAACAATAACAAAACATTCTGTCAGTTAATCATCAGGTTGAAAAACATTTGTCAGGAAAAAGTTTCAGAATTCATGTTTCATATTAAACATTCATCTTGCTTACCGTTTCAAATCCCTTGGCTTTGGGTACTCCATACACCCCGATGTCAACGAACATCTTCCAATCGCCTGAATCTATTTTCAGCTGCCCTGGATTGTTGAAGACTTTGAATGGGCATAGCCACATGGGATAAACCTAACAAAAATGTCATAAATTAGCAATAGATAGCTAACATCCCATTGGTCGAGGAGTTAGCTTACATTTTTAACGCTATCGTTAAGGTGAATCAGGTTCGATTCCTGACTGGGATAGATATTTATGTGATAAACGAGGATATCTCTATTTATTGTTCTAAATGTATATCTTTATATGCATCGCAGCGCAATAATCCGCCTAGACCGCTTTCATACACTTTGTATGGAGCAACGTCCACTATGCTGGGGCGCCTCACTTGAATAAATTAGCACTAAATAAATTTTAACGCGAAAGTTTCGTACGACAACTACCAGAGGCGCCATTTTCCGCACTTGACGATTTTAAAGTCGAGTTGCCTTTAAATTTTTTGCTCTACTCTTTGGTGCTGAGTAACAGAAATCCATCGATGCAATGCGCCCCGACCCTAAACGCTCCGAACCGTCAACAGTGAGTGCTATCCTTTATATATTGGCATATAATTCATGGTTATGGATTATTTAACATTTACCTCAAATTCTTCATCAAATTTCTTCACAGATTGCTCCAATGCTTCAATAGGTACCAGCATGTCTTGCAAAACGTGAGCTTTGTTATATAACTTGGTGACAGCTTCTGGTTGTGTCAGTTTCAGCAGAGATACCTCTGGTGGCATCAACCAGCCGAAAAGATAGCGGAAGATTATGTTATTGCCAAATGGTATAATATCCTGGAGTTTAAGAAAATATGTATTAACGTCTTTTTTTTTTTTTGAGGATTTCCAATTGTGAATACTATTTACTTCTAAAACATTTTTTTATCTGAAACTCTGCATAAACAATGGGAAAAGTTTTGCATGAAAATTGGTTTAAAAAGACCACTAGAGTTTTGGCGCCATCCAGAGAAAAGATGGTAGTAGTTTTTACTTAACTTTTTTTTTATAATTTAAACCAATCAGGTAATTTCATGCAATTGTCGACTTGACTAATAACAAATGCTAACGCGAGTGCCAAATATAAGAAACTTGATAGTTTATAGCCCTAAATCCTTTAGTTTACCCCTTCGAGTGTCCATTTAAGGGTGGCTTGAGTTGCGCCAAATCTCACTAGAATACTACTTCCCCTGGTTAAGATACACCTCCTTAATTATTCCTGCTGCTATATTAACCAGTATTGTATTCCAGCCTGGAGTTTGGAGTAGCTGATGGTGGTAGACTTGTACATTAGGTCTAACACCCTCACTATGGGACAGTGATGCACCTATAAAAAGTAAGCTGTCTATTGGTCAAGGTTGTCTCCTACCATCAGAAGAAGCATATGTTTGTTTGCTATCTCATCCCATAAAAAAATTAGGCATTGAAGGGGGATTTGGGGAATTAAGAAATAACTACAAATGCTTTACGCAATTACTGGAAGCGTTTTTACGGTACCTGTAGTTCCCAAAAGAAACTGCGAGTGTGTCTGTGGTAGTAATCCCTCAATGGTATGTAGTCCACGTGAGTTCTGCGGTTTGTCAAATGCTTTTCCACTTGCTTGAAAAACCACTCCGAATACCATTTACCAATGGGATTGTACTGGAAAATTAAATAGAAAAACTACAACATAGGTACGGTCACACACACATAAACACAATGGTAAGCACGCGCGCTCCTGTAAGTGTGAGATACATTTTTTTTCATTAAATAAGCTAACAAATCTGCATCCTGTAAAGTTTGGTTTTGGAATACCAACATTTTTTGATGACGATTAATAAATAAACGAAGTTAATAAATAAACATAACAACGTAAATAATTGGGATATTTTATTGAGTTCTCTTTTTCTACAATGTTTAATAACCTACTACAATAAATCATTTTATTCTAGACTATTTTGTTAAATTATACTATAAATTCTGTAATTGTCATGATGGTGATTATTATTATTATTATACTAAGTACAAATTGTGTAAATAAACTACATTAAACCATTCTAAGGCTGCATATTTTGTGTTATTTTAAAATAAAACTATGATGTGACAACCCTACTGAAACCTAATATATGTTGGAGTTCCATTTTCGAATATGTCATAAGGGCGATACCATTAAAATACTTACCGTCCCGTCAGACCCAATTTCGTCTACCATATCTCCTACCATCACTACACCTTCACTCTTCGTATAAAGCAGTCCTTCCACAAACTGATGAGGATTTTCCTTTAATGATTCCACTTGAAACCGTTTTGTAAAATCTGATAGATTTGTGTATGGGTGATACTCTAGGCGCACGTATCTGAAATTATTAGAGAAGAGTTTTAGAACTCGGATGAAGAAACTTTTTCTTGTGACTTGTTTGCTCAAGTAACAAAAAAACCGTTCTTTATTATACATAAAAACCGGCCTAGTGCAAGTTGGATTCGCGCACCGAGGGTTCCGTACAAACCTGTAAGGTTTACAAAGTTCGTTCATTACGACAATCGAGTCATAACTATGGTAATCTTGTAATAAGTTTATATTTATTAAA
>DVZK01000491.1:0-11821 GCA_018236665.1 Calephelis perditalis | reverse complement strand
CCCCGTAAGGGACTTGGCGTGAAGATATGTATGTATGTATGTATGTATGAAAGGCAAACAAGCAGACATATTTCCTGATGGTAAGAAATTCACGCCGCCTAGAGACACCAAAGGTGGCAAAGGTGCATTGCCAACTTGAGGCTAGAATTTTAGGCTGGAGCAAAAGTAAGTTCACCACACCATATTCTCCAAACCAGAATACGTCAAAGGCAAGCGCTGACGTTACGGCGACAGGAATAATTAAGGCGGTGGTCTCAATCTGGACTCAACCAATCCGGACGAGTCACGAGTTTTTCTAAATTTTTTTTTGTTATGTTAGTTATTGTCAGAAGAAGATTCATATCAAAAGGAATATAGGCTAGCTAACTAGTCTTTTTATAGTACTGAAAGACAAACATACAAATAGATTTGGTAATAGAGAAACGCTTCACTGACACACGATGACATACAAATAGCTTTCCTCCCACTTCTTTGATATTGGTTTAAGAAACATTCTATAAAGCTTGATATTTTACATAAAACAATAAATTATTTAGCCAGACTAAACAGTTTGCTATTAGCATAACAAATTTTTAGTGATTTTACTGGGCTTTTGACAATTTTGCACAATGATTCAACTTGCTATATTTGGAATTAGTAATATGTGTAAACATTTAAAAAACATGTTATGATAATTTCGTGTAGGCGTATCTATTTGTTTAACAAGCTTATTTTGACAATTGCAAAACTTATACCAAATACTGGCTAAGTTTCACAGAACACGAGAGTCAATAAATATAAAAAAAACTAAGTACATCGTAATCGTCATGTAGGCCGTATTGCCTTTCGCTTGACCCTGCCGTCATAATAACAATACTCTGTTCCTGTAAAAGGGTGAGGCTACCAGCAGACTTGCATAATTGGAGTAACCCTGACCACAGGACCTACAACATCTTTGCTGTCTATAAGCTGCGGCTATCTATTACTATAAGGGAACGCGTACTTATTTGCTGTCTTTTGCATTAAAAAAATAAAGTTTATATATCAAATACCGGCTAGTTTTACTCAGTATATGAAATTCAATAAATAAGAGACAACTACGTTCTCTTGTCTTTCGATCCTGAAGTTGTGGATGCTTAATAAGATAAACTAGCCTCTCTGGTGTGTCTGTTCAGTGTTGGATTTGACTTCATGAGGTTCCAAGTTTGATGCCGACCAACGTTGTATAGGCCAACCTAAAGTGCTTTTTCAATGTCCCACAAAAATAATGTTACTCGGGATTGCATGTGTGCCTGGTTGATGATAGGCTTGCCATTGCCACCCATCACATTGTAGGGCTTAGTACCATCGTTTAGTAGTTGGTGCCCTGGTTGTGCCTCTCTTCGAGGATACGGGCGTAAAGTTACTTCACTACCCAGTATAAAACAAAGACGCTTTCTCAGTCTCTATGTCCCCATGTCCGTTTGTATGCATAAATCTTTAAAACTACGCAACGGATTTTGATGCGGTTTTTTTAAATAGATAAAGTGAATTTTATACCAAAGCCGGGGCGGGCAGCTAGTATTTTATATCGTACTTACATATTATACATTTTATATTATACTTATTTTATGTTATACCTAATTTAATTAAAAAGTTAGTCTTTGGAGTTTTATTGCATGAGATACCTACTAAAACTAGTTAAGATCTTACCCTGGCACCTGCGCACGGGTTGACCTAATTTATTACGTGCTCTGAAAAATTGGGATCATTAGTATTCAACTTGTTATAAGCCGTGTAAAAAAGTTTTACAACAAAATTTTTCTCTTCAAACTAAATGCTGTTCCTACAAAAGGACTTTAGCGTAGAGATTAATGAAGTCAAAATATCTGTCTTATCTCAATATTTATTGTTCATCGTTTTAAGTTTGGGTTCGATTTCTAATAGTGACAGATATTCTTATGATGAACATTGTATTAATTATATTATATTTCTGTTCAATGTCAAAGTTTATATACGACTGTTATTCATTAATTGACATAATCATGATCATGAATAGTATAGAAAACTGCAAGTGTTTAAAAAAGGGTATGTACAGTGTATCCAAGTCCGACGGTTAAAAGTTTCATGTTTACTATTCTAGACCTTAAGGTATACGGTCTGTATACTGTATATCTAACATTCAATGTCTCAAAACTTACATTTCAGATTCCACTGCGAAGAGTAAGATCCCTTATACCAGGTCATGATGCTAATTATTAGTCTACAATTTTTCGTTTCTAAGTACCGTAAGAGGGGAGACAGACCTATAGTTTAAATGCTCGTAGTTCTTTCTTTCTTTCTTTAGGTTTTGGCCTTGACGTTAGTATTTAGCCATTAATCAAGTAGAAATTTGTATCGAATTTTATATTAATTTCAATTAATTATAATTATTAGTCATCAGTCATAAGTCGTGAGGAAGTCATGTCAGGCTCTTGGGTAAAGTGGTGGCTCATTACACAAGCTCTATAATGAGATTTGGCGGCAACGAGAAAATACACGATACGCTAATTTCTTAATGATTATTTCATTTGTGCTCTTTCACCGAACAAAATTGTACAAAATGCCACCAAAATTGACTAATTTCACTCAATATTAACACGAAATTCAATAATTATGAAAAAACTTCGACCATCTTTTCTCCCGATGGCGCCAAAACTCATGCTCGTAGTTAAACTTTGAGACTATCTTATTTTGACCTAAACATTTATTATTATAAACTTGCTTAAATAAACATAGCATTGTGTGTTTTAAATTGTTTTGTTGTGATACTAGTACTTAAACTAGTTATGAAAAGAATAAGTGTTGCTAGCAACTTCATTAAATTGACTGATATAGAAAGTGTTTTTAATGTAACTTTATAGCAAGTATCTTAAAATTAGCTTTTAAAAGGATTATTAATAAGTTTTCAGAGGACGGCAAGGCAATGGCAAATACTGATTTTCACCAAGCAAACTGTTTTCGGGAATATTTTTTTTTTCTAAATCTTTTTGTTTATTTTCAAGCAAACTATTTTTGTGCCCACAAAGAAACTGTACAAAAAATAAAATGGTTCTAACGTGTCCCTACACTTAACTAATGTTTGTCAAATCTTTAGATGAACTTCAACAAAAATGCCAAGGAAGAAATCACCAAACCTACATCCAGAGTAGATTTTATCAGAAGCGTCGAGAATAATATCCCCATAAGCGATTTCCTTAATTTCGTGAGGCGAATCAAGCAATCGATACGCCCCGATCGAGCTTCAGTGATAAGGTTTATGGCACAATGCCGACTCACAAACAAGTGGATGTTTCTTTCTTTCGATCACGACTCAGTATGGTATTCCAGTTGGGATGTCAATGTTTATGCGAACTTTTTAGGGTTCTGTGTTTCGTAATTATGGTTAGGTTTTATAATTATTAGTAAAAAAGTATATAAAAAAGTAAAAAGTAAAGTCTTTTCTTTTTGCTAATTAGTAAAAAGGTTTTTAATGATGTCTGATGGAAAGTGAAGAATGGGTCGAATATGGGAACGTTAAGCAAAAAAATACATGTTTGTTATTTCTATAGACGATCAAATTTGAATAGTGTTGTGTTTTTTTGACTAGCTATTTCTTATGATGAAAATGGTAAAAGAAGCATAAATAATATTTCTTTTTTCCCTATAAGACGCTTAAGTTGCAATGCTCAGAAAATACCTCTTAAGCAGAGAGTTTTAGTTAATGGTTTTTGTAAACTTTTTACTTTTTTCTTCGTTTTTTAAGAAAAATTTGAAGATGGCAAGCAAACTAAACAAAAAGGATTATTTTTAGGGTTTATGGCACAATGCCGACTCACAAACAAGTGGATGTTTCTTTCCTTTGATCACGAAACACACTTGAGGTGTTTTACGAACTTTTTAAGTTTTCGCGTTTTACACCTAATTACAATTTACGCTTTGAAATAATTAGCAGAAAAATCATTAATACTGTCTGACGGGAAGTGAAGGGGATTGGTGACAATTATGCAGTAAAACGTTTTCTGATGTACAACACAGATAGTTCGAAGTGGGAATATGTTATGTCTGAGGATATTATTTTTTTTATAATAAAAACATGATGGGAAGTGCAAAAACTTTTAGCCGTATATTTTTTTAACATATTTTTAATTAAGTTTCTTTTTTCAATACACCTGATGATATAACATAAATAGTTCTAAAGTTTCCTACTTAATGCGAAAAAATGCGTCTTTCATCATATTATAACGAAAGACGCATTTTTTCATAAGTGAAGGCTGATGGAAGGAGCAGAAGCTTTGAGTGTCTGCAAGATGGCATAGTAGGAGGTGACTTTGCTGTAGATATGTATGCAAACATAATAATCAATAAATCCGTTCTTTATTTGGCGCCATGAGTCATGAATTCATGGTTTGCGCAAAGGTGGTAGTGACGAGTGACAAAAATAACATTGGAAACCTTTGGTAAGAGACAAGAACGCGAGCTTCCAGATGAAAGACGCACCAGCCTTTTCCCTAATTTTCTCAATATAGTTTGAGTTAACTCTGAATATTTTTTCGCTTTAAAACCGAAAACAGCGTTAGCGTCAAACCGTTTCTTCAAGTCAGGGGAACAGCAACCTACTATTTTGGTTGGTCGTTGGTCTTTTTGAATGCGTTCTGCTTAAGATTCTTCCTACAGGACTGGTCAAACCATATACTAGAGCTAGCGTTTATTGGAACTAATTGGAAAAAACATAAATTAAGTTACCAGACCCAGAAATCGAACCCGAAACCTCATGTAATCAATGCTTACACCTGTCGTTAGACCACAGAGGTGATCCAACAATAAATATTTAACAATTGAAATAATTCGCCTTTTTTGAAGTCTTTTAATGTACGAAACCCAAACCTTATGAGTGATGCTCTCACTTAATCTGATTTTTCATAATATACGCGAATTCGCTTTATTACTGTTTTGTTGGGCCCATAAACGTGTTCTGACGAGAGATAAACAGTTAGATGCCATAAATAAGCCCTTCATTACTGACACGAATTAAAAGATAACGCCCTTTTAAAAACGTTGTTACATTTACAATGGGAGTTCGGGTATCGTAAATACCACACGTGTTGATAAAATTAAAAGTAAAGGGTCTTCACGCCCGTATCCCGCACGAGACAGGCAAAGGAACAAACAGGGCACGCACGATTACCTAAAGGTACTTTTTAGTGTTTTAATGTTATCACCTCGTAACAAACTTATCGACAACGGACACTTATCCAAATTCGGCTATTTATTATTTATTTAAAATAATCAAACTTCCTGCTGCCGATGGGGTCATCACATCCCGATGCCAAAATAGGTGTAGTTAATTAACAACAAAACAAAATGATAATTATATTTTAACGCCATAAAGCCGTAAAAATATGTTGATACGGTTATAAATTTTGAACCACGTCAAATTATAAGTAAAATATTGAACATTATCTTGAAAGGGTCTTTTACAAAGTTAATTAACATGTTTAAAAAGGACCTGCAGAATCATAAACCTTTGTGATGACATTAAATATTTTTGTAAATATTGTATATAGTCCCCATGTTGGTCAAGGGTGCTGATTATGTATCTCGGCGGCCAACTCAAAATGGAAAAGTGTACATCAAATAGCTGTCAAATGACGTCATTTGTGTTTGCTATCTCTATTGTATTTGTGTTCGCCACTGGAGATAGCAAATACAAAACACGTCATTTGACAGATATTTGATGGAGGTACACTTTTCCATTTTGAGTTGGCCAATGAGATACATAATCAGCCCCAAGGTCTCCTGTGTAAAATAGACCATCTGCCACCCTGCTTGATAGCTCGTAAGAGGCTATTATAGGTTATATGGGTCAATACCAACAAAACCACTGCTGTTTGAGTGCTGTGCAACTAGCCCGGGCTGGGATCTACCGCCTTACTTATTCCTGCCGCCATAACGAAAGTGACTACTACTGCATTAATGGAAACCTAAGGGCAAGGTAGCCGGTACACTTGCCCATTATACCTACATCCGGATATGATCCTGACAAAAATATCTATACGCCACTGTTGTCTTATCATTGGAAAGAGTGTGCATATCAGGTGTTAAGAAATAAAAAAAATATTTGGAAAAATTTGCCTTAAGTAATAGTAATAGCAGTAATATAAATCAAAATATCTTCTGATTGGAAATTTAGACACAAAGAACAAACTCATACCGTCTTACTATTAAACACAGACTGAAGTATTCCAAGGCTTAAGTTGATATTATAGTTTGTTAATACGTGGTAGAGTTTCGCAGCGACTCGCCGGGATTGGTACCATCGCCCTACTTATTCCTACCGCCATAACGTCCAATGCTTGCCGTTGACATGTTCCGGTTTGGAGGGTATGGTAGCCGGTAAAGTTACTTTTGCACTTGGCCTAATATCCCGGCCTCAGGTTGGCAACGCACCATTATCACCTTTGGTGTCTCTAGGCAGCCTGAATTTCTTACCATCAGGAAATCCGTCAGCTTGTTTGCCTTCCATTATCATAAAAAAAGTGATGTCTATAGTCTAGTGTTGGATTTAAATTCTTGAGGTCCTTGGTGTAATCCCCTGTTTGGAGAATAAAGTGAGAATGTGTTTTATCAATTTTCTAAAAATAATAATAAGTAACATTGCCCGGAACGGAATATGTGCCCGGTAGGCGATAAGCTCACCACCTATCACATTGCTGGATTTAGTGACTTCCATTAGTTGCAGGTGGCATATCTGCCTACTTCCTCGTAGATAAGGACGTGAAGATATTTACTAGAGTAACATGTATTACAGACTTTTATGTCAACTTAAACCTGTAGTATTCGTTTATAAATAAGGCATATCCTCATCAGGTTATCACTAACATTTTCCAACCTTGGCGTATGTATGTGCGTGTAACTCTTATCCATGAAACGTTTTAATAAATCGGCACGATTACCTTCCAATTCCATGAAAATAAATAATCAATGGGTTTTTTAAAAATATTTCGTATTGGAAAATTGCTATCAAGAGTATTCGAACACAATTTAAGTTGAAATTTAAAACGATTCCAAACTAGATTTAATAGTGATATGGTGGCGAATAGCAGCTTGTAAATTACGCGAGCCATGATCGTGAGTGTTGCCTATGACACGTACTTTTAAAGCCTCCCCCGTCGTGCTATAAGCCTCGCTAGTCGCTGATTGGTTGAGCCACCCTAGTATTCTTTCGTATAGAGTTTCACGACGCAATTTCAATTGCATAGTATGGTGGACTAGCACGAAGATTTTTCACTTTCGAATAATCAAATCGAAATGTGGTTTCATTTACTTGAATGAAGTATTAAATACTGACATCAATGAGCAAATTTGTTTCGTTTTATTTGGATTCTTCAAACATCGTCGGGAATATACGTATTAAGTGAAATTTAAGTGATAAAACACATGACTTTGCGTAACCCCAAATAAGTGTAACCCGAATATCAACATCATTTCATGGAATTTTATTTAATTTAAAAATAATTTTAAATTTGTAATTGTATTAAAATTTCAATATCCGTTGTCAACTTAACATGCCTAAATGTAGTCGACATAATAATTATAAAAATGCTCTCTGAAATCTCATTCTTTTAATTTTCACAGTGTCATTAAATAAAATAAGATAAATAACGAAACTGTAACCTATACTTCAAGATTACCCACATCCCCAAAGAGGTAGGCAGAGGTACAAACACTCACGACTAGCCGAAGACACTTAGTCCCACAATGTGATGTGTGGCAAGCCTATCGCCAACCGGTCACTTATCCAATCCCGAGCAACATTTTTTTTGTATTAAAAAAACTGAATTTTCTTTTTGTTGCCCGACCCGGGAATCGAACCCAGGACCTCACGCAGTCAAGTCCGACAACTAAACCGTTAGACCGTTACCGTAGACCACACAGGCTATAACCTTAAAGTCGTTTTCCTAGAATTTTAGAGAAATGTCGACGGTTCAATTTCATAAGCTCTACATTTCATCGCGTTTTGCGAATCGAGAACTCGATCGAACTCGACTGTATCGAGAATTAGTTTTTGACATACCTATTCGAAAATGCTCCGTGCTAGGTATTCTAAACCACTATTTACGCTTAGACAAATGGAAAATATTATGCTTAGCTGACATAAATCTTTTAGAACCATTAACTATATCGATAATACGATCTGCGACGTAAAGTATGGCTTGATTATTTTGCAGGCGATTTTGTTTCGTTATTGAATTAACGACTAAATTATTCGCGACATCGCCCACACTGAAACTAACAACATATTTTATCTTTAAATAGAAATGTCTGCTACTATTGTACCGGTTTTGATAAAATATAGCCATTTCAATTAGACCTCTACACTTTGTATGATCGTCGAATAGATAGAAAATCATCAATAATGGATAGTGTGACAGACAAAATTTAAATCTATATATAAAAGAAAGTGGTGTTAGTAACACTATTTATAACTCAAGAACGGCTGAACCGATTAGGCTGCAAATTGGTGGGGAGGTAGCTTAGAACCGGGAGAAGAACATAGGATACTTTTTATTGTGTTCAATTGTGAGGAAACTGGGAAAAACAACATTTGAATTTTTCCCAGACAAACTGAATGGGCGGAACGAAGTTCGCGGGAACAGCTAGTACAATATATTTGTAAGGTTAGTTTTATATCACATTTATGCAATATTAATTACTATGGCTATGACTTTGTTATCTCATCACAATTTTTTTTTGTAAAATGTTATCAACGAGACCATTCGGCTTGCACTTGGGAAAAGTTATCATATGTCATGTAGAGCCAAGCTTCTTGATGTAAACGCTCTAACTCTATAAGCTATAACATCACAACTTTACATCTAGATTAAAATATACCATTACAGTTTTCTCGCGCTCTGCTTTGCTCTGTCTTGGCGAGAGTAATTCCGTCCCCTAAACAGTACTGACGTAAAGAAACCCCCCCTCTCTCTTTCTCTCTCTCCTTCCCTCTTACGAAAAGTAAGCAAAATTAAAATTTTTGTTCCGTTTTCACATCAAAACGGCTAAACCCATTTTGATGACTTGAGAATGTAAAAGACTAGATATTTTGATAGGTCATTATTCGTGGTACTATTATTACAGTGTCCCCGCGCTCTGCTTCGCTTGTCTTGGCGGGGGTAATATCGTCCCTACATAGTACTGACGTAAATAAACCTCCCCTCTCTCCTTCCCTCTTACGAAAAGTAAGCAAAATTGAAATTTTTGTCCCGTTTTCACATCAAAACGGCTAAACCCATTTTAATGACTTGATAATGAAAAAAAGGCGAGATATTTTAGAAGGACATAATACGCTATTTTTATCTCATAAGGTTCCGGCGAAAGTAAACATAACAAACTACTATTACGTATTTGCGTTTTCATAATCCAATACCAGGATAAAGTTCCTCTACATATGAGTTCTACGAAGGAATTGAGACTGTTCTCATTATGTATGCGCCCAACCGTCTGTTCCCTCATCCACCAGAGCTTTTTCATTTTGGCGACGTTAGAGCTCCGGAATAACAGGACATATATTTCCTTTCGAACTAATACCGTGCCTTTAATATTACATGATTTATGTTTAATATCAAACTGCCAAGAAAAACGAAAAAAAGTCATTTTATACTATTTTCGAAAAAGATAACGATTAATTGATGAAATGTCTTCTATCTTTTGACTTTAATTCATTCGATTAACGCACATTAGGTATGACATTTTTATAAAAAAGGTAGCTAATTCCGCAGAAACTAGTTTAGTAGTTGAGCACACCTTTGGATTTATTATCAAGAATTAATAGAAAAAGTATCTTCACGCCTATATTCCTGAAGGTTTAGGGAGAGGCACAATCAGGACACCCAGGACAAGCCCCATAATGTGATAGGCGGCAAGCCCGTAGCCAATCGGGCAAGTATATTTAATTCCGAGCAACATTTTTTTATTAGAAATTTTGAAAAAAAAATTATGTTTTTGTTGCCCGATCCGGGAATCGAACCCGGCACCTCAAGCAGTCAAGTCCAATACCTGAACCCCTAGGCCACAGAGGCGATTAATATTATAAATGTGTTATTAGTATAAAAAACGTAATGCCATTTATTTTAAAATAGTTTTTAATGGTAAAAATAGATTCTTGTATAGATAAAGTATGGAATAGACTCCGCCACGCGTTGTCAGCTTGAATAAACTTCCAAATCGATTCCACAGCTGAGAGTGACACTCTTGGATAAGGTTTACGCGCAGCCGTTTCTAAATTTGCATAAATAAAGCAAGAGGAATACAAATAGATCGGCAAATACACCTACATAAACATTTTGGTAAAATTACATGTAATAGAAGACACCCCATGGTTCGAGTCTATCGCTTTGGAAAATAACTTGGTATTATTTTATAAATAACCTTTATTGTAAAAGGGAAAATGTGAACATATATTTAAAAAGAGGAAAAAAACCCCTTTGAATCCATAGTGATAGGTATTATAAATGTGAAAGTCTGTCTATTTATTCTACTTGCACGACTTAATTGCTGAAACGATTCTTATAAAACTTTGTACGCATATAGCTAAAGACCCGAGTTTAAACATAGGATACGTTTTTTACAAAAATAAATCCCCAAAGGTCTATAAAGGAGATAAAAGTTTACATGAAAACCAAGTCAAAGTTAATCAAAGATGACTTATTTGACTATCGCGGTAACAAAAATTTACCCCCGTTTTGGTCCGGGCTTCTTTGCAGAATAGACCATCTGCCTTCCTGCCAGGTAGTTCGTAAAACACGAGCTCAAGCTTACCCTCAATAGCACCGTGACATCCTACTAGGTGGTAAAGTTTTGAAGCACCTCGTCCGGATTGGTAGCACCGCCTTATCTATTCGTGCCGCTATAACGTCAGTGTTAGCCGCTGATGTGTTCCGATTCGGAGGGTAAGGTAGCCGATAAACTTTTTCTCAAGTTTCTCAGGTTGGCACCATTACCATCTTTGGTGTTTCTAGACGGTGTAAATTTCTCACCATCAGGAAATCCGTCTGCTTGTTTGCCTTTCAATATCATAAAGAAATATGTTATCGAATAGATTATAGAAATTTGATTATATTAGTGTTTTTTTCAGTGTGATCCAACAGTCCAAAGTTGGCCTGGACATCTTAATCTATACAACTAATACAAACAAATAAAATTGACTTCCTGTTAGTAATATTAAAAAAACTGCTTTGTACTACATGTTTAATAGAATATACGGTAATACGAATTTTTTATCGTTTTTGTGTATCCGATTGCCTGTTTGTTTCTTCCAGCTAATATCTGTAACGGCTGGAGGATGTTGACGAGACTTACACTAGTAGGTAGCGAATGTAATAAGAAAAAACTTACGCTACTTACTACTACTACTACTAAGCGGACCAAGTCGCGGGCACAAATAGTTTTGGATATGTGTGATATTTTGGCGATAGGTTCGCCACCTATCGTCTTGTTGGGCTTACTGCTTTCATCTAGTCGTAGGTGTTTTAATCGTACCTCTGCCTACCTCTTCGTGGATGCGGTATTTGTATATAGATTATAGAAAGCCGGTAGGGGTGGTTATTACAGATGGTAAAATATCTTATAGGATTCATAAAACTTTATTCCGTCAGTTTTATTGATTACAGTATTTGTATACGCGTTTAATACCAAACTCAAAACTCAAACTCAAACTCAAATTATATTTATTTAGTAGGTAAGGCATCTTACTTGTACATGTCAATGTTACTTACATAAATAAAGTTGTCCATACAAAAAAATAACATCACAAAATAAACTTAACAATAGTTAACATTTTAAC
>DVZK01000490.1:0-11823 GCA_018236665.1 Calephelis perditalis | reverse complement strand
GGTTTGTCGTTAGAGTGAGACATGTACATTAACTTCTCGACCAATGAAGAGGTCAACATTATACAGGGTGTATTTGACACCGTAACGAAAACTTCTGTGGTAGTTTAGATACATAACAGACTTCAAAATTCCGATAACAGTTTTTGTCGAAAACAAGTGGTTAAATATTAAGCAGTTTCTCAGCCCGCAATGTAGATCGAAACTGCGTACAACAGCTACTATTGTTTCATATTTTTTAAACTTTTTCTAACATTTTTTAAACTTGACAAATCGACCAAATGACAAAATTATGCCAAATATTCAAATGATTCAAACAATATGGATTCGTTAACACTGATAGCTGTATTATAATACCTGAATTAGCTTAATTTTATATGAATTTCTCGTCGCACTTAATTTGATATTTCTGAAATTTGATACATAATCCGAACACAATTATTAGTATCTTCACGCCCGCATCCCCGAAATTGGAGGCAGAGGTATAACTAAAACACCAAAAGTACTAAGTCATCCAATGTTGTTAAAGTAAAAACTTCTTAAAGTAAAAAATGCTAAACTCGCGTTAGGATAAAGACCTGATTAAAAATTTGAAAGACGGAGGGAGAATAAAAGTACTGTATGTTGTCGCCGCTTCAAGCTCTGACGTCCTTTGAAGATCTTGCGAGGTGATTTGGTGGAATCAATTAAATTAATGTTGTATTTTTCCACATAAATTATGGTTTTTGATACGTATAATGAAAGTAATTCGTTTAAAATCAACCACCCCAATTTTTTTATGATAATGGAAGGCAGACGGATTTCCTGATGGTAAAAAATTCACGCCGCCTAGAGACGCCGTGGTAATAGTGCGTTACGAGCCTGAGGCCGAAATGTTTGGCCTCGAGCAAAAGTAAATATACCGGTTACTTTATCCTCCAAACCGGAACACGTCAACGGCAAGCACTGACATATATGGGTGCAGGAATAAATAAGGTGGTGGTATCAATCCAGGCGAGTCGCTGCGAAACTTTACCAACTAGTCAGATGTCACTGAGTTAGTGACGGTTATACCTTTGCTCGCTTTTCGCGAGCTGTCTGGCAGGAAGGCAGATTGTCTATTCTGCAAAGGAGCCCGCGCCAACAAAGGAAAAAACTTAAAATAATATCAAACAACGTTAACATTCAAATTATCACTTCTGCGGACTCTCCCGGAGTGTTGATTTTTTTATGTGATTATCATCATGCAATACGTAAGTACACAAAGACGAGGTAATGTAAAAATAATTAACGTAATTGGATAAAATGGAAACGAAATTAAAATCTATAATTAAATTGAGCTCTTTCTCTGAGATTAATTATTAATTTGTTGAACAAACCTGTAAGTTTAATTATTTTGTTTCTCTGAAATAATTAAAATTAAAAGAACATTGTTTTACTTACATAAAAACATTTGTACATTTTCCATTGTTGCCTAGTAGTAAATGTATTGGGTAATGAATATTTGTACGCCATCTTAATTGTCGCCTCTGAGGTCTAGCGGTTCAGTTGTTGGACTTGGCTGCATGAGGTCCCGGGGTCAAACCTCGGGTCGGGCAACAAAAAGAAAATTGGGTTTTTTGAATTTTCTAATAAGAATATGTTGCTCGGGACAGGATATGTGCCCGGTTGGCGACAGGCTTGCCACCTATCACATTGTGCGACTTAGTGTCTTCGGCTAGTCGTGGTTGCCCTGGTTGTGCCTCTACCTACCACTTCGGGCGTGAAGATGCTTAAAGACACTTGTACATTTTTCAATGTTGCATTGTAAATAAAAAAAAAATTTATTGGGTAATGAATATTTGCACACCATCTTAATTATTTCAGCTACCATGTTCTCGGCACCTATGTATTCCATTCAAGAAGATTAGGATTTGGGTCGACTTGCACATTAGCCATAATACCCTGGCGATAGGACAGCGACTCACCTATAACATCGATGGTGTCTATAGGTCACTGTTGGCACCTACTATCAAGAAAGCCGTGTATTTGTTTGTTTTCTTATCCAACTAAATTTATTACCATTACCTAGAACTTGAAGTACTTGTGTCTATGTGTGTATCGATATGCCCGTATCTCCAAAAAAGTAGACTGAGATACAATTGGAGCATCAACGACTAGCCAAAGATCTCCAATTGCAATTGTTATTGAATGTCCAATAATGTGATTTATGATTCCCTATCGCCAACCAAGTACTTCTCCAATCCCAGATGTCAGAATCCCAATGTTGTATGTGTTACGAGAAAATTGGAAAATCCTTTTTTATAATTTACTGAACGCAGGACCTGATGAAGTCAAATTCGACAGGGCCACTAGACTATAGAGACGATTGATGAAGTATCTGTTTAATTCGTATTTTTACCTATCGAAGACATTCACTTCGAAATAATGTTCGTCATCCCAATATTAAAAAGTCACTTTGGTCACGTAAATTTTATTAAAAACTGGAGTTTATATTGCGTCGGTGGGAAATTGGCGAGCTCATGAATATTATATTCATGATAGTCCTTCAATCTTTAATGAGTATACAAAACGTGACATAATTGCATATTAATTATATGTATATTAGCTGATAAAGTTTTTTATTTCAAACTTATTTTGAAGTACGTATTACACATTTCCATGGCATAGTAAACATATGAAAAAAAGTCAGACACAAAAAATAGGCCAATAAAAAAAACAGCAATGGTTTTGTTAGGGATCACCATATCGCCCACAAAAAAAGTCTATACGTTTATATTAAGTCTTATCTACTAATTAAAAATTGAAATTCTGGTGGTAAGTAAAATAAGTATGTCAAGTGTAGTCCACAGCATTAATTAACTGTAAGACATAAATTCTAATTATCTAATTTTTTTTTGTTTTTGAGATTATTGATGCAAGATTTTGCGGAAATCTATAGGTAGGTACAAAATAAATAGTTAATAGTTAATTTTAAATTTCCGGAAGAAATAAAAATGTTTTTGAAAAGTTGCATATATTGTTAGATACTGTTCTTCGAAGTTGTGCGCTACGCCTAACCAACCGAGACGCGTAGATTCGATTCCGATGGCGACAGACATTATGTGAATAACATTTAAATGTCTGCACTACCAGGTCTGAGAGCAGTCTGTATAATTATTTAATATTTATCGTAGTGTAACCCATATTACAAGCACAAAGTTTGTTTACTTTTGAGGTTTTTTTGTTTATTTTATTAATTTTTGTTTTAATTTTCAATAAATGTATATCAAATTTCATATTTTTTTAGAAAGAAAAAACTAACTTCAGACGGCAACTTACAACTTATTATGATTGTAGTAAATGTATGTACTCGATAGAAAAGTACTCAAATCAAAATCTGTAAGAATTTTGGTAAATTCGACATCAGAAACTGAAAGGCTCAGACCCATTTTTATAGCGGATTCACGAGATACAATACGTGGCTTAGTTTAGAATTGAGACTCGAGTTATTTCAATTCAATCATACAAATGAAAAAGAAACACAATTCAAATAAATGTTTTGTCCCGACAGTAAACATCTTTCAATCATGTTATAATATAGCGGGTTTTTTTAACGTCATCATTTGTTATTTCTGACTTCTGTGGTGTAGCGGTCCGGTGTCGGATTTGACTTCATGAGTTCCCGGATTCGATTCCCGATTCGGTAACAAAAAGAAAATGTGTTTTTCAATTTCCTAACAAAAACAACGTTGACCGGCTAGGTTAGCAATAAACCTATCACATTGCGGTATTTGGTATCTTCGGCTGAATATATGTGCCCTGGTTGTACTTTTGCCTACCTCTTTGGGGAAACAGGTAAGAAGATTGAAGTACTTTTGTATATCACTTTTGTGGTCTAGTACTCGAGTGTTAGTATCTACTACATGCTGTCCCGGGCGGAATTCCATGGTCAAAATGTTAAATAAACAAAACATGTGCACGTTCGGGCCTAAATGTACAGTATTATAGCGCTAAAAAACAGGCAAGACGGCTTGTAGTACATGGATTGGAGTACCTAGAAGTCGATAAAAAATGTCCCCACAAAGCACAAAACAGAAACCGCTATACTATTTTATTAGTACCGACATTACATTAAATACTCAACGTACGTTTCTTTGCAACCGAAGCATAATAAGCAGTATTCATTTGTACAAATGGAATTCTATAAATAACACATTACTCTATCAATTAGAAAGTATCTTCACGCCTATATCCCCGAAGAGGTAGGCAGAGGCACAACTAGGGCGCACCCACGACTAGCCGAAGATACTAAGTCCCATATAGTGATAGGTGGCAAGCCTATCGCCAACCGGGCACGTTTCCAATCCCAACCAACATTTTTTTTAATAGAAAATTAGAAAAATCCAATTTTCTTTTTGTTGGCCGACCCAGGATTCGAACCCGGGACCTCATGCAGTCAAGTCCAACACCCGGACCGCTCGACCACAGAGGCGACAAAAGTACATGTCTGACGAATCAAAATAACTTTTATCTAGAGCATTATTCACGATGATACAAAACACATCTGTTTTAATCTATAAGTGCTAAACTAATTTTAATAATAATAATAGATAGACTAGGTAGTAGGAGTAGCATATAACTGTTACCAAAAAACCGGCAACTTAACTCTCATATGACCAAAGAGGGACATGGATATCTTTGTTCAAATTTGACAACCAAATTATGCATGAAGATTTTCTGGTGACAAAAATTCAAACGCGGCTCATAGACCTCAAAAGTGGTAATGATGCGTTTGCCATCCCAAGGCTACTACGGTTTTGCTTAGATGGGTATAAGGTTTACCCTACCCTGTAAAACGTAATACAATAATATCGAGCACAGACGTTATGGCTGCAATAAAATTTATTTGATTAATGTTAATGTAGAGTTCAAATTGTAATCTAATCTTAACAAAATTGGAACGTGTTAAAATAATATTTTTATCTGACACGTACAAAAAATATCTAAAGTAATAAGTATTATGCAGCGTAAGCTTTAAGTTTGCTGTCGGAGCTAAAAAGTCACGTTCAGAACGATTTGCTTACATTAAGATTACACGGGAAAGGACATTATCCGCGGGTTTTTACATATTTCTAGCTAGTGGCATAATGAAATGTCTTTTGATAAATAAATGTATATAAATTATTTAGATGGCTGTATTTACTAAAATCACAACTGAAGCTGGGTGGTAGAGTCCGATTTGGTACCACCTCCTTACCTCTTTCTACCGCTAAAACTTCAGTATTTACCGTTGTCTTGTTCTGTGATTAAGTGTATGCTTCAGCCTTCAGATTGGGTCACGTGATCTAAGACTACGGTTATAAGATAGTGAAGCACCAATAATGCTGACAAAAGGCGGACACATGTTAAAATATAGGTCTCATTGCTAACGAGGCCACTAGTGGTACTAGTGCTGTACAGAAACTAGCTCGGTTAGGGATCCAACGGTCCTACTAATTCTTACCGCTTTAACGACTCCGTAATCTTCCGGCCTGGAGGGTAGGGTAGCCGGTAGAGTTGCACAATAGGAATTAAATTCCGGTGACAGGAAAAGTCTATGGTGTCCATAGGTCAAGATTGTATCTATCTAAGAGGTAGGCAGAGGCACAATCAGGGCACCCACGACTAACCTAAGAAACAAAGTCCCACAATGTGATAGGTGGCAAGCCTATCGCCAACTGTGCATATATCCAATCCCGAGCAACATTGTTTTTATTAGAAAATTGGAAATACCACATTTTATTTTTGTTGTCCATCCCGGGATTCGAACCCGGGACCTCATAAAGTCAAGTCCAACACTTGGACCGCTAGACCACAGAGGCGACAAATATACTACGTAATATACCAGTGTACATAATTTTATGTCGATTTTTTTTTAAATTTTGTATGTTGCAAATTAAGTATAGCATCTTACGACCATGAAACACCAAAAAACAGCTGTTATGAAGCGATAAATCGTTGATTGAATTGATTGGCGTTTCGGAAACTGGATGTGTTGACTGCGCACTTACCGGCTTACGGCTGTAAGCAAATAATAATCCCACAGCAACTCAACCAAATGGTGTGTTAAAAATATTAAAAAAAATATTTAAATAATAGACACTTCACATTTATTTTCAAAAACGTACTAAAAATGAACGATTTGAAATACCAACTTATAAATAAAAATTGTAGCTAAATCGAAGAATTTCAAATAAGCTATAATTAAATACAAGTTGTACACAAATGATTGCCCCCGTCAGGAATTAAACCCAAGCATCGAAGTAGGACGGTGGCGCTACGCGTGTTCGCTAATCCCTAGACCAACGAGGCGCAGTCAAAATCTAAAAGCAGAAAAAAACAGCATTTTAACCATAATACAAAATAATTTTGAAAATAGGATTTTGCAATACCGATACTATTAAATATATCTTTTAATGTTATGTAAATATGTAGGTACTATTATTTTTAACCGGTAGGTATGCTACACAGATGGACACAAAAACTCGAAAACTTCACAAATGGTATAAAAGTTATCGTTGTTTATATAAATAATTGGTAGTAAATAATTAGATATCATAATCATCCTATGTTTGTATTAATACTTAAATTACATTTTTTTCAAATTTTTATTGAAATAATTCTTAATACATAACTACCTAAAATTTAAATAGCGCTAAAAAGATATATCTGTTTAAACAAAAAAATTAGCAGGTGATTTTCAAAAGTATTAAATATATACTTTTTTAAAAGCAAAACCCTATAAATAATATAACAATGAGATGAATATGTGGTAAAGAAAGAAGTTTAAAAAAAACACGCGTTTGCGTTACTGGCAACTGATAAAGTTTTTCATAAAAAAACTCTACAAGGGCGGGGGCGCGACGCCCACTCAGCTGAAAGCTTCCAAATTCAAATCGCAAAAAAATACGCAACCGCGCACGAGATCAGGTATAAAAATGAGGCACGTGGTCGCGCAGCCACCAGTCGTAACAGACACGATACCAAGTTTGCACGTCGTTAACACGTTCGCTTCTCGCAAATCGTAAATAAGATCGATTGTTATTATTCAACATGAACGTGAAGAGTTTGGATCCTACTGGCATCTATTGAATATAAATTGCCTGATTTTTAGAAAAACTGAAATTATTGAAGATTCAAAATGTTTGGATTAGATCCTACTGGTGTTTATTGAAAACCACAAAATCAAGATTTTGATATTTTCATTTGAATAATTAAAAATCAAGAAAATCTTCAAATATGATTGGCTTAGACCCAACTGGTGTCTATTGAAATATTTTCCGGTTTTCAAGATCCTGCATTAGCCTTCAAAATGTTCGTCCTTGACCCAACGGGTGTGTACTGAAAACTATTGTGAAGATCGTGAAAAGTGATTTTATAAACAAAAATGTTTGTGCTCGATCCCACTGGAGTTTATTAAGACTTTTAGTGTAAATTTCTATAAATTTAATATAATTTTTTATTCTTAAAATTCAATTGTGCAAAATGAGTCTCGATCCGACAAACGTTTATTAGACTAATTTTTGTTAGTTATTAAAAATGGCGTTCGCGTTAGATCCCACTGAGGTATATTAGTTAATTATATTTTTTGTTAATGTTAATTAAGTGATAAATGTTTTTCGTAATGTCCGAGTCGTGCTGCGCGCACCACCGCCACAAGCTGATATCCGTGAGTAGAAATAAAGTTCCGTCGCAGAGGAAAAAAAAGAAATGGCTCTTGCAGTAAAAAAATGGTTTTTGTAAATATTAAGTAAGTAACCAAAGACTGTAATTGCCGTATCGAAAAATATCAAGATTAGCCCTAGTATTCTTAATTTATTCAAGTTACCTTAGCTTAAGAAAATATTTATTGATGTATTGTGAGGAGTGTTAGCGTTTATTTTTATTTGTCTTATAAATTTGTATAAATTTCGATAAATATTTGTAAAGCTTTTGTCACTTTTTTTAAATTTTCATAAAAAATATGAAACAATTTAAGTATTAACGTAAGCTTTTATTTATTTTAAGTAACTTTAAATCGGTTATTAATAATATTGTGTGGCTACTAAAATAGTATTTTGTTAAATTTATATAAATAGATAAGACAATTACGAATAAAGGTTTTTAGTTAATTAATTCTCGATCGGAACTGTTTGGATCGCTGAATTTTCTTTGCATTTATTATGTCTAATGCATTTCGTTTTCCGATGTTATACTCGTGTAAAGTAAAGACTGTTAGTTAAATACTCTAGTTAATTGTTGCCGTTCGGCTTGTTTAGAAATAAACTTATATGAAATACATACTTTTTTATTTTGTCACCCATTATAGTACTAGAAAAATAATTAAGGTACTTACCTACCTTATATTTATTTTTATCTTGCTTACGGTTAAGTAATTTAAAAATAATTACAAATGGTTAATGACTTTAAAATTTAATACAATTGCATGTTTTTTTAGATGAGATGGGTAGACCATTTAATTTAAAAAAATCTAAATTTTTTACATCTTACAACTTAACGTCAAGTTTGCAGGGTAATATTAAATACCTACCTATATATATGTATTTAAAAACTAAAAATGGAATGTCCAGTTATTATAATATTTGAAAACCTACCTCAATCTTTTTTTCTTTTTACAATAGGTAAATGGTTTGCTAAAATTGCTTTGCATATTTTAAGCAACATTTTGAATATATTTATGGGTAATGAATGCTTATTTGTCTCAAGATAATTTGCAATATTACAAATTTTAAAATCTTTCCCTAAAATTCAATTCGTTTGGTTTAATTTTAAAATAGATTTCAAATTTTTAATTGATGTATCTAAGTCATGTTTTAGTATAATAATAAACGAAAAATACTTACTTTTAAAAATTATTTCTTTTGGTGGCGCAATTCAAAATCCACAATAATTAAATTGGGTTTTATAAAACACAGTTGAGATAGTTTCATGCAAATAAGTAGAAACTCCAGAAATTAAATATTTTACGGGAGTTTTGTTCTATTCATATATTATATTCATTTATTATATGTTGTTTGTAACAACATACCTATTGCATCAGCCGATTTCTAAAGGCGTGTCAACGTCGAAGGTAAAAGAAGGGTAATGGTTACATACCCCCCCCCCCCACCCCGCACACGCACGGATGATGTCAATATCTTTATTTATTACAAGTCACTACCTAACTACATTTATTTGTCAGTTTATAACCGATAAAGTCTGAAAATTGAGTGTTACGGAAACTAAACATTTTAATGGAAAAGGTAACTGGTAAGTTAAAATAAAGAATGTTTAATATTCTTAAATACTCTGTCAGCTCATCTCAGCTGACTTGGACCCATTCTTAAAACATAAGTAACTAAGTATTTGTGTACAAATTGTTGTTAGTCACTGATACTGATAAATGGAAATACGTAGATTCCGGAATAAATATGTTAAACTCCTGAACTCGGATTTGGTGACGTCGTCGATGTTCTTCACACAAATGCCTGCCCCTGTCGGAAATCTAACCTAAGCCTCATGGCCGGTGGTGTTAGTACGCAAGTATGCTAGCCCCTCAAGTAACGAGATCATCTAAAAGCAATTTTTAGTAAACATTTTATAGGATTGAGAAACATAAGCTCCATAAGAAGTAACAAAGCTTTTCATTATTTTATCGGTCCAAGTTCTAACCACGAATTAGGTATATAACATTTGAAGGTCAAGGTTTTGAAAAAAGGAAATGGTTCTCTTGATGGACAAAAGTACACGTCTGTACTAACCAAAGCTGATATATGGTAATAGTGCGTTACTAACTTGAAGCTGAGTTGTAAGGTCTCGTGTGTGAGACATTTCCTATCCTTCTCATAAGAACGCGACAGTTATGAGTACTGATGTAGAAAAAAGGAAGGACACAGCCCCAATTGAGGCAAGTCACCGTAAAATTTTCGAAACTAGTAAAAAATCTCATCCTGAGTTACAAAGAATCCTCGTGGTACAGCATCAGGAAAATTGTATTTTATATAACAAAGTTAAACCCCTAAATAAACATGCGATTAACGTCATTCTAACCACAAATTCGTTGTAAAACTTAAGGATAATCATATTGAAAACTAGTATAGAGATATACTAGTAGATAGACTTTACGTAGGAAAATTTGCAAGAATGTGGAAAAACTTTGGTGTATGTAATAATGTAAATGTACTTAATCACTACCCTTTGGCAGGGGTGTTCAACCTATTAATCTACACTCTGGAACGTAACTTGACACTGTAATTATGGCAGGAGGAATAGGTGAGGCTGTGGATCCCTACACGCACAAGTTGCTGCAGAGCACTTTACTACCAGTATTTTTACTAATAACCCATTTGACCTATGCCCGCCTCTTTCGGGCTACCTGACATGAATGCAAAGGGCCCACCCAACCGAAACAGAGAGACCAAGACTGAGAAACATTATTTGATATCTTTTTTTTAAGGTAAGTTAGACGGTAATCTTTCTTTCGTAAGATCCTAAAAATACCAGTATTCATTCGACAACGCTACATTAACATATTTGGTGTCTACAAGTTACGTATTTCTAACCACTAGAAGTTCGGGCTACTTGTTTGGCTTCCCATAACACAAACATTTCGTCTATAAAAACTATTACAATGTCTCGGTCAATAGGTATTAAAACGTATTATTAAGTTATGCTTGAATTACTCTTATGTTTCGTTATCCGGGACCTGTAAACCAAATACGGCCTTTAACCGGATACATACATAAAACTGAATTTCCTTGAATAAGGGCCAGCCAGATCCGTCTCCGAATACCGGGTTCAAATAATACAGACTCCCCACATCCAACGAGCGGGTAATAAACAACGCAACAATATCCCTTGTGTATAACATAAATAAGAGTTACAACCGCGTGTATCTCTTAGGATGTTTATCACCTGTATATAGAATTCCTTAGAATTAGTAACGTATTCTGAATGTGGTTTGCGCCAATCGCTAAATTAATTCGTATCAACTTAATGCAATAGGTATAAAGATTAGTTAGCAACTAGCGTGTCGTTGGTCGTGGGGTAAGGGGATAAGCCACCAAACTTTTACTAGGCTCGGGTTCAATTACAGAAAAGAGTAGAAGTTTGAAAATAAAAGTTTCTAGTCTACGCCCGAATCAGAGGCCTTTATTGACCCCGTATAATAAGGAACCTGATTAGATATCGGGACAAATAGTAGCCTCTTCAGCTTCTTAGCCCTTCTCAGGTGTTAGATTTTAGTATTAGTATAGAGTCGTCACAAGGGCCTCAAGTACGGTTTGTGTGAAATAAAATATTTTAAATTTGATTCCATTTTAGCTATCTCTCGATGTTAAAATTACATCATAATAGCTCAGTTGCGACTCCTATTTTAATATTTGTACCTGGCCTTAATGGATTCACCTGCGTTGCAAACTATAAATGTATTCCAATCGAAGATTTCGCCTTTGCTACTTGATCGATTTTGATAAAATATGTAATTTATTTTCCCGTGTTGGTCTGGGCCCCTGACAGACAATGATAAGATTATTTTTCCGTCGGGGTTTGAAAATAAATTACTATTTCTCTACAGGTAAATAATCATGCAACATAAAGTATTACATTGTTATATTTTTACTGTAGGTATATTTCTATTTTTGTACTAAACGGGTGCATCTTACTATAGCAGATTACATTACAACTGAAATTTTATTAAATTTTAATTCATTTTATGACCGAAAACATTACTTACCGTCTGTTACAGTCGGAAAATTAACGATCGCTAATAACCCCATAAAAATTATCTTGCAAATAAAATAAACCTTTTGAGCTTGTAAAACAAGGATTGCCATAGAATTGGGCAAT
>DVZK01000489.1:0-11824 GCA_018236665.1 Calephelis perditalis | reverse complement strand
TTAAGTATTTATATGTATTAGAGTATCGTTAACTAACACCCATAACATAAGCATATAATTTGATTACTTTGGGGTTTAATTCAATTTGTGCTAGTTGATTTTATAAAAAAAATCTTGTCTTGTGTTGCTGCATCTAATGAAAACTATTGGAAAAAGTTCTCCCCTTATTGCTTCTGGTCCCCTAAGTAGAGTAGACCCTATACCTCTCTCCTGTCAGCTCGTAAGAAGCGAGGGTTGGATTTTTTTTTGGAGAGGTCAGCGATCAAGCACACGGTTTTCTTGATGGTAAGAGAGAACTATGGCCTATAGACAACATAGATATATTAAGGGTGCGTCACTGTCCTGAATCTGAATCAGAATAATCTTTATTCACATGAACCATACAAGTGGTATTTGTGCGCATCGACATTTTTTAATCTACCACCGGATCGGATGTGGCCAGGATGTTAGGCCTGTTATGCAAGTCTACCGGCTATCCTACCATCCGGACCGGAACACGACAGTCATTATGGCGGCATAGGTAAAGCGGTGGACCCCTACCCGGGCAAGTTGCACAGCACTCTACCACCTGCGGTCTTGTTGGTGATGACCTATTTTTTAACCAGTGCTCACCTCTTACGAGGTACCTGGCAGAGAGGCATAAGGTCTATTCTACTCAGCAGCCCCGGGCCAACACAGGGATGAAAGGATTGTAACATATATGTTAGCACATAGTTACAGTATAAAATGATCATTGGTTCAGCGGATTATTAATAACAGGTCAACAGATAAAGATAGCTCTTTTAGATTTTTGTTGCTAAGTCATAGAAGTATACTTTTTGTTAATTACTGAAAAATAACAGCGGTTACCTGGCAACTGATCCAAAATATCACTATCTCTTATCTTAGATAGGTTAATAATATTGGCCGATAGTTTAGATAAGATACTTTTATTAACTACAATTTCACTGGATATGATTATTTATACGTAATGATTATACGTGATATATTAAAAACATTCGTCACTTATCTACTTCATATCTTTGCAACGACATATTATCACGCACTGTGTTTTGCCGTTGGATGGTCATAACCAACAAAAGCACTGGTTGTAGAGTCCCATGTAGAAACAAGCACGGATAATAATCTACCGCCATGTCTATTCCTGCCACCACAATTACAGTCATGTTCCGGACCAGACAGTAGGATAGCCACTAAACTTGCGGAATAGGCCTAGCATCCTGGCCACAGGACAGCGACCCTCCTGTAAGTTTCCAGTGGTGGTCTCTTACTATCAGAAAAGCCATGTGCTTGTTCACTGTCCTATCACATAAAAAATACATGCATAACTACCACACTACAGTCGCTAACAGTTGTCGCGACGAAGATCTTTTACATCCGGTGACTAACGTCAGCGACGGTTCACCGAATCCTTTTCTCAAGCAATCAGAACTCAGTGCCAAATCAAGATTCGGTTTTTCGGGTCATAGGTGTTCCGTCTCATCTAAATAATGCTTTCCCGGGTTGAGCACTCTGCAGAGCTTATAAAAATCTTTAGTTATTAACGCATTTCTCCGTTAATTAGCAACCCGCCCCGGCTTCGCACGGGTTAAAAAATACATATAAACCTTCCTCTTCAATCACTTTATGTATTAAAAAAACCGGATCAAAATCCGTTTCGTAGTTTTAAAGATTTAAGCATACAAAGAGACATACGGACAGAGGAAGCGACTATGTTTTATACTATGTAGTGACAAGAAATACTCGGCCCTTGCCAAGAGTTTATGGCTTGTCAAGTTTACTATACTCGCTGAAGTCTGTGTAAATTATTTGTATGAAAACTATGAACAGCGCCTCTATTGGTAACTAAAAGAAACACATTTCTAGACCGAAAGAGTCATAGATTTCGACAAGTAACTTACAGAACGTAATGTATACCACATCATGGTAAGGGCTTTGGTCTCAATAAAAAGTTGAGCTAAATTAAAATATCTCTGAAAAAATTGTAATTGTTTCTTGTAGCGCGGGTAAAGCCACGGGTGTAGGCAAGTATACTATATGTGAACTTTGCGTGCAACGGATCTGACAAGCCAGTATTTGATTCACAAATACTCGTATCATTTGTTTATTTTAGGGGCACATTACGTAGTACATATAACCAAAAGAAAAGTAACTTCTCTACTTAGGAATGACATAATTTATGTGTAATACAATAGCTTTTGCTTTGAACCTACCGACATAAATAAAAAAAACTATATACATATTACGACATTTTAGGAATTAAAGAAGTAAAGTATCTTCACGCCCATATCCTCGAACAAGTAGGAAGAGGTACAAACAGGGCACCCACAGGCCACAAGTAGCCAAAGACACTAAAGTCCCACAATGTGATAGGTGGCAAGCCTATCGCCAACCGAGCACATATCAAAGCCCGGGCAACATTTTTTATTAGAAAATTGGAAAAACAATTTTCTTTTTGTTGCCTTACCCGGGAATCGTACCCGGGACATCATGCAGTCAAGTCCAACAACTGAACCACTAGACCACAGATGCGACCAACACGAAACAGTCTGCATCGTACTCGTACTCGTACTTATATCAGATATCGTTATCATTACTTAACGCACGTGGGTATTTATTTCTGAAATTGTAACTAACAGATAAAGATCTGACAACCAATCATCTATAGATTTGTTTAAAAAACATATTATGACTGGCATTATCTAATATCCTTATAGACAAAAACTAGATTACCGATAATAAATGTACTTATGCTAAAACCTTTCAAGATATCATCTTACGATAATTTCATTTTGATACTTATCTAACACAGATCGATGACTATGTTTTTTTTATATAAGTTACGAAATATCAAGATATTAAACCAACATTTTATTAGCGTTATGTTACGCATACGTAGGTATAACAAAATATGATATAGGGATATATCACTACATAGTATAAAACAAAGTCGCTTCCTCTGTATATTACATACATTAGCATTACATTACGGACATAGGAGTCCCTTTGTATGCTTAAATCTTGAAAATTACGCAACGGATTTTGATGTGGTTTTTTAATAGATAAAGTGACTGAAAAGAAAGGTTTATATGTATATTTCATAACCGTGCGAAGCCGGGACGGGCCACTAGTTTCTTTATAATTAGACAAATCTTGATAAATTAAATATTGAAATATTGAGTATTTTAGATTTGTGTTGGAACAAGACTCTTGAGATATTGTAGTCTTCACTCTGTGAAAAAAATCTACACACAAAAAGTCGTAGACAAATATTTCAAGACAAAGATATGTTCCAGCTACATGTTATCTCGAATTTCAACTAAAATAACTTTCTAAATTAGGGTGAGATTAAAATACCTAAAAATAAGAGCCAATTAAAAATTAAATTATTGTTTCATCAAAATCAGACCAGTTGCAGCAGAAATATTTTGCATACATGCAAAATTGGTTGCTGAATATCGATGACGCGCAGTCAGAGCCAGATTTCGTTTATTTTTATATGAGACTCGAATTTTATGCGAGTAGCCAGTTGCCTAGTAGGTACGGATTTGACATGCACGTCTGTCCGTATATCACAGCCATTTTATACTCAAAATTTTTGCACTGCATTGTTGAAACTTGGTACCTATGAATCGCTTTATCCTACTAATGTTATAAAAGCGAAAGTTTGTGAGTACGGATGTAAGGATGTTTGTTACTCTTTCACGCTTGAATGGCTGAACGGATTTCTCTAAAATTTGGAACACAGATAGATTGCGACCTGGATTAACATATATGAAGATATAGGCTACCTTTAATTTCGATCGCAAAACGGGTTCCTGTAAAAACACGGGCGAAGCAGCACGCAAACAGCTAGTGATTTTTATAAAAACAAATAATTAAGTCTAGTAAAACTGCAAAAACCTACTACTGCCAAATATTCAACTAGGTACCACGTCGCATTTTCATAATTCTTATTTCGAAAGATAGCTAAGGATTCCAAAATGGTCCGACATAAGTTCTATCAATGATGAGGTCATCTGTTAACAAAAATGTATGCATTATTAGCAGTAACTCAAAAACTACTAGTCGGATCATGACCCACCTATTCAAAGTAAAATCATTAGAAATTGGGCACTAACTATCCGAACAATAGATTACCAAAATAAAAAAAAGTCGAATTGAAAACCTCCTTGCTTTTGGAGTCGATCAAAGAATAAGGGCAAAACATAAAACAAACTAAAATTGTTTCATGAATTCTGGGTCCCTATCAATACGTATTTAAAAGTGACATCGAGGTTTCTAATCACTTCCATTAAAAAGATTTCGAAGGAAGGTATTTGACTTGTTGTTAGAGAAAACACATTATAGTGTCAAGAATTTTCTTGTAAATAAGAATTTATAGTGAACTGTAATAATTATTACCCAAATATAATGAAAGTTATAGTTGCCGAGGAGTTTGTTTCGCCGTTTCTTCTCCTGTCTGGCTAGGTTTGGAAACGGTGGTAGTTTACGGTAGATAGGGTTAAAATTATTTATAGTTTTAAAATGGTTTGGTGATAAATAAACTAGTTATAAATATAAATAATTGGCTTAAGAGTTAAAGCATATGTAATTAAATATTTTTTTTTATAAACGCTAAAATATTTGCACACTAAAATATGGTAGAAAATGTTGATATACTTAAATATTTTGTAACATCTCATTTACACACATATTCTGCAAATAAATTATTTTCCTTCTTCCTTTCTTTCGTTGATTGGCACTAACTCCACGGCCATCGAGATGGTCAAATACTAATTTGAGTTTTATTGGTTAAGTCGTTCAAAGTACCTAGTTGACAATATGTTTGCCATCTTTCATCGGGAGCCCTGATTATACCTTTATCTAGCTCTTCCAGGTTACGAGCTTTTAGATACTTTTCAAGTAGATTAATTTTTAATTACAAGTGAACCCACGGTATATAATAAGTAAATAGAGGAGAACTTTACTTGTCTTTGCGTGTATTTTTTCAATATCTTTAATGATAAGGGAATCTATAAAAAGCGAGTGGCTGTTGTTTTTACCATGAATAACTAATTAACGTTCGTCGGTGGTTAAATAGCGCAACTCAGAAGAAAAAGAAGTAAGTTACTTTGTTTTTTGGTTTGTAAGATATATTATAATATAATTTAGCTACCAGTGTAAATGCTTTAAAATTTATACGCCAAAACTTAAAAATGTATAACTAAATTTCCTTAAGCAGTGTCAAAAAGTGTTTCAAATTTTAATTTATGAATTTGTTGATCCGGTCAGGCAACACCAATTCTTATTAATTTCGACAATACAAAACTCAATAAATAAAGGACCAAACTCCATTGTAATAAAACTACAAAAAATTGACTTCGATTTCTATATTTTTTTCTGCCATTGACACGCAGACCTCCACAAAGGGTTACTTGCACGTTAAATTGTCAAATGTGTTTTGATATGGTCCTATGTTAGAAGCTAATTTTGAGTTAATTATTTAATCCAAATAAATTGTGCTTAAATTTTTTGATAAAAGTTTTAACGATTGATAATTACTATTAACTAATAAACTAACATATGAATACATATTATAGGTCTGTGTATGTGCATATACAAATACTATAAAGTTAGTGATGAGAGATAAGCTAAACAACTAAATACTCTAGTACTGTCATTATTCTTATATGTAATTAATTTATAGAGAGACTACATAGGTAGGTGCTAGGTGCATACCACACCATCCATCCAAAAGGAAGTAAAAAATGACAAACTGTATTTAAGTACAAGTAAGTATGCTCTAAAACAAAAGTTTGAGAACCTGTGGTGTAATATTGCAAAATTGTTACAATCATTATTTTGTAATTTAAATTAGTCATACTTTATAATACAAGGATTAGTTAGGGATTATTTTCTAATTAACAAACAGTTTTGTACGATTTTTATGCACTAATCAACTTTGCCTTTTTTTACATACATATCTTCACGCCAAGTCCATTACGCAGTAAGCAGAGAGTATCGATTGCCATACCTCACGATCCTGACAAACCTGTCAGGCTTCCTTTACATTAGTTATCCTTTTCATACAAAACCGCCAGTGTCAGAGACTCTTGACACAACCCTCGGATATAATATTCGAGTGATCTGATCGTGGAATGTCAACATTGGTCTCCCGGGCTACCTACATCCATCCACATTCGCATTGTATATCTGTTTTTTCAATCTTTAATCTGTCATTCTTTTCACATGACCAATACCAGCGGAGCATGCTCTTTCGCATTTTAACGCCAACATTTTCTTTCAATCCCCCTCTTTCTTGGATCTCACTAACTTTTTTTTTGATATTTTTATATTTCTATATTTGGTGGTTTATCGTTTGTTACTGTATATAGACCTGAGAATAGTAGACAAAACTTGTTACCTGTCTCATTTTTACTACAATTAAATCGTTTACTTCATAAGAAATAGGATTAGTGTATTTGTCATAATTTATCCTTCTACTTTGTTTTGATTTAATAAATTATCTCTAGCTCTAGATTTAATAAATTATTATTAGTGTTCTTTGTAAACATTACCTGAGCTCATAAGGGTAATCATCAAAATTGTAAAGTGGTTCGACATGACATAAGTTACTAGGAAGTGAATACTTTTTTCGAAAAATAACTAGTATGGAGTGAAATTTGTTTCAATGTGAAACTGTATTGTAAAAAGCAAATGACCAGAATGGAAGCCAACTGTTCCACGTTTCGGGGTGATTATAATTTTGATCTCTAAGAAATTAGTTCAAATCACTTCTAAGGCACCTAAAGACTGGTGACGATAAGCGGTTGAATTGAATTTTTTTATTTGTAATATTTTACACATCTCTTTAAAAGTAGTAGAGATGAACTCCTTTCCTGTGTCCGTCGTTATTTCATTTGGTACTCCATATTTGAGAATAAATTGGGTGAAAAAAACTTTTCGCTACCAGCTCGGTTTTTTAAGAAGTCAAGGAATATGCTTCAACATACTGTCAGTTCACATTGCAACGTTAGAATATATGAGTAATTATTACTGTCAACTTTAAATGGACCAACTAAATCTAAATAGAGTTTTTCAAACTGTTTGCTCTCATTTTATTGAAATTTTCTCGTTGACATGACTTGCTAATGAACTTGCGAGATAAAGACTGTCCTGCAACTTTTGAACATATGATGCAATCGGATTCTAATTCTGTCTGTAGGTAAATGTAGGTACGGATTCACTACGCGGTGCTATTTGCAAAACGTTTAAGTCACAATCATTTGCTAAGGTAAAATATGTTTTTATTAATGTCCATATTCAATGTCAAAACATTTTTATTGAAGTCTACAAGTGCACGCAATTTATTTAGTCTCGTTGTAATATTCTGATAGACAAAATTGGTAACGATTGAAAAATAGAAACTTGTGATAAAGCATATTATATCCATCAATAGATAAAGGTATGTTAACATATCCCATTGTTTGAACTTTGCTATCCGAGTCCATTTATTATTACGCACTGATTATGAAAGAGACATTTAAATAACAAATATATTTATGACTAATAGCTGATAATGACGCACCCCAGTCAATTAAGAATAAATAAGTTTTATTACATGACTCAATTAATAACTGAATTAAGCAATCGCTGTCACTTGCTAAAATTGAATGATTAATGTTATTCACGAAAATACCGATCTTATCTTGGTTGATTCTGGTGACAAATTTTCATTTTCATGTATTATATAGTAAGTTTACCTGCTACCTTACCCTCCAAACCGGAACACGTCACGACGTTATGGTCGCAGGAATAGGTAAGGAGGTGGTACCAATCCGGGTGAGTCGCTGCAAAACTCTATCACCTAGTCAGATGTCACAGTGTTAGTGACGGTAAGCCTATGCTTGACTTTTACGAGCTGCCTGGCAGGAAGGCAGATGGTCTATTCTGCATAGGAGTCCGGACCAACACGGGACAAAACGGGGTATTTTTTATATATTTTCACCAACTTTGATGTTAATTCTTTTTGAAAAAAATCATATCAGCTATGAACTTAAAAGTATTAAATAAAACTAACTAGGTTGCTAAGAACCGACTTCAAAAGTAAAAAGAAAAAAAATAAAGATTTAATATTAAATATGTACTACCTATTATTTATGTGTACAGGTTACTAGCGCCGACTTTAAACTTATTAGTAACTGGCACATATACTTAATAGGGAGTATATAATAAATTTCAAATCTAGATATTTTTTTAAGTTTTTAGTTTTGAAGTAGATTTGTATTAACGTAGTTAATTTTATATTACACAATGTTACTTTGCCTAACATGTGAAAATAAACCAAAGCTCTTCTAGTACATTGCGAATATTATTTTTGACAAATGAGAGAAAGAGCAGGAGATGAATATGTTGTGTCTGTGCAGTGTTACCAACCCTACTCTTTTAACAGTAGATTTACTGTTTTTGACGCGACAACACTGTTTTCTGTTTTAGTACGATTTTCTACTGTTTTTTATGCCAGCGTTGTTATTAATACAGTCATTTTACATATAAAATCTGAAATAGACGAATGTTACGCATTTGATGCTACTGAAAATCGTATGAAAAATTTTATTAAAAGGATGTACGATTTTAACAAAAACAATGAAACAGAAAATGTTTAGGGTAGAGTAATACACAACAATGAACAATGTTTGTAATTTTGATCACCTATTTTTAATGAATAATATAATTATGCTTTTTTTTCAATAATGTACTTTATAAAAAAATTTGTTAATTAAAGAAGTACTACTGATAGTGCTGCAGTAGTTTCATTAACTTATACATCTATATAACTAATTCTATGTCCCAATTGAAAGGTTTTTGAGATATGTAGTAGATTTAATGTTTTGAAAATGTAATTTTACTGTTTTCTACTGTTTTTGTAAGATTGATCCTCTGTTTTTCTATTCACTGGGGTTGGCAACACTGGTGTCAAGCCAAGTTCAAGCAAAGGAACTGGCTAGATAGCGCCGAATGTAATATTACACGAACGACTTGGTGTCACTTTTGACGCTTCTAATAAGGTATTCAAAACCTCTTTAAAGTAACACAACACACACACAAAGCTACTTGTATTTAATTGTTGACCGTAATATGATCGCCTCGTTGGTCGAGTGGTTAGCGTATACGCCTAACGACATCGACTTACCGCGAAGCTCGGGTTCGATTCCTGACGGGGGCAGACATTTGTAATGAACATTTAAATGTCTGAATTTCCGGGTCTGGGTGTTTATTAAATTTATTCTGGCATCTGGATAATATTATTATCGTTGACTGACACCCATAACACAAGCATATAATTTGCTTACTTTGGGGTTAGATTCAATTTGTGAATTCGTGAATTTGGGAACACAATAATAGCATAGACAGTCAGTTTAAAAATTCGAAAACCGATAGATATAATAGTTTATTATATCGGATTCGTCAAATTTATTACAATAGTTAAAAAAAATTATATCCAAATGGATATCTAAAAACTCAAATTTCGCTTCGTGAAACGGTTATAAAGATATAAAGGTTAAAAAGTCGTAAATTTTAGCACTGACTGACTGATGTAAGTAATTAAACCGAACCTACTTTCAGATGACCTAGAAGTATGATTCTGGAATCCAGCTCGGTAATTGCGTGTAAGCGTAGAAAAAAAATCAAATGTGTATTTTTAATGCGTATAAACTATATTATTTATTCATATCCTTGCTGTCCCGACAAATCTCATCCTGGCTGATATTGACAAGCAATAAGGGCGAGGCCTCATTAGTGTGTTGCGCTGCGTTGCCTCGTAACGAAACATGGATTGGATAAATGCAAAGAAACGCACTAATGGGGCCTCTCCCTAACAGTTTGTATATACAGAAATAAAAAAATGTTGTTATCCCTTTTTTTACTTTTTTTTATTTTTGTTTAATCTTCCCTGAATCGTCATAATTTGAAACCAAAATTAATTGAATCCGCCGCGTGTTCCAGTTTAGCAAGACTAGCAACCAACGTTTTATTTTTCTTTTGTATATAGATATTTCAGTTTAGTTTAGTCTTAGCTTAGGGATATATGATTCTCTAGACTATTAATAAAGGATTGTCCGTTCGCAAATATAGACCGAAGGGCTGATAATGTATATTAATGGCCAACTCAAAATGGAAAAGTGTACATCAAACAGCTGTCAAATGACGTCATTTGTGTTTGTTATCTCTATTATATTTCTGTTGGTCACTGGAGATAGTAAATATAAAACACGTCATTTGATAGCTTATTCGATGTATACTTTCTCGTTGTATCTTGAGTTGGCCACTGAGATACATAATCAGCACCCAGAACAGCATTGTCATTCTCTAATGATGTAAAAATGATTTTTTTTCGTCGTTTTTTTCCCGTGTTGGTCCGGTTCCTTTGATTAAAATAGACAATCTGCCTTTCTCTCAGGCAGTTCGTAAAAGGTGAGCACAGGTTAAAATATAGGTAATTACCAACAAAACCACTCGTGGTAGAGAGCTGTGCAGCAACTTGCCTGGGTAGGGATCAACCATCTTAGCGACTCCTGTTATAATTACTCTGTTATGTCCGGTCTGGAGGGTAGGGTAGCCAGTAGATCTGCATTTCAGCCTCACGACAGCGACGCACCTGTAACGTCGGTGATTATTGGCCATGGTTTTACTTTTTGTTAGTTTATTTTAGTGTTGTACAAGCATAAGCAGAGGCGGATTAAATGTAGGGAACACCATAGGCAAACACCTCTTTGGCGTCCCTTTATTAGAGATAACCACGACACGTGTACTTAGGCAGCGCAGCCTGGTGAGCGTTTGTAATTTGTCTACTTACACTGCCAGACATAATCATAACATTGACCATTGACGCCTGGTTGACGGCGAGGCGAAAAGCGATACGGTGACGATCCCTTTCCGAGTCGATATGTGTGCTAAGACCTTTGCAGTACTTTAGTTCATACTATTAATCTTAACATGAATTACCTGCTAGTTGTATTGTATATTCCAATTCAGTACGGAACATTTGCAACATTTTTCTGACACCGTCTACTCCACCTACAGTAAGACCCCAAATTGCTGGTCGTCCGATGAAAACCTGATAGTAATAGTAGACGTAAATAATTACAAAATATTAACAATATTATATTTAAGAATTTAAAATATTTTTTTTGTCTATGGTTTAAAAGTTATGGATGAAATAAAAATCAAACAACAGTTAGCGACAATAAAAATAGCTACGTTAATAAAAACTAACTTCAAAACTAAAAAGTAAAGAATAATAAAGATTGAATACTAAGTATATCTACCTATTAATTATTTATATGTGCCATTTACTAATAAGTCTGAAGTCGGTTAGTTAATACTTACTTCAAATGTAATTATTAGTTTAAAGCTTGGCACCGACTTCACAGCTATTAGTAAATGGCACATGAAAGGAAAGTTACCATTTTAGCACCAAGAGCCAAGGCTTTATAAACGTCTGTCCCCGTTGTCACACCGCCATCTATATATACTTCCGTATGATAATTCTTTAGAGCATCAACTATTTCCGGCAGAGCTTCAATCTGAAATGTCAACACATTAAAATTTTTTTTTTATTCCATCCAAAAAAAATTAATTTACTTATGTTACCAAATCAGAAATCTCGTTGTAAGTTTTGATTTAAAAGAAAAATTTAATGCGAAACGTAATATAAATGTCATGGGACGACACCATCGCCAGCTAGTGGCTACTGGATACATCGAACAACCGCGAGGCTCGGGTTCGATTCCCGACGGGGGCAGGCATTTGTGTGATGAACATTTAGATGTCTGCATTT
>DVZK01000488.1:0-11826 GCA_018236665.1 Calephelis perditalis | reverse complement strand
AACAGGATAACCCTATGTCCTTCTCCTGGTTTCTAGCTACCTACTCATCAATTTTTCACCAAAACAGTTTACTGCTATTGCTACGTGGGTTATACTAAAATTTGCTGGAACTGGCCAGTAAAAATAAATAAAAAAGGAATTACAGAATTTAAAAACGGAACTTTAAAGAAACATCTTTTTATATTTAAAATTCTCGTGTCACAATGTTCGTTCCCATACTCCTCTTAAACGGCTTGATTGATTTTCGATGGATACCTCGTAATTTAACGGAAGACCATAAGTGTACCCTTGTCCGGGCTCCTTTGCAGAATAGACCATCAGCCTTCCTGCCAGGCAGTTCGTAAAAGGCGAGCTTAGACTTACCGTCACGAACACCGTGAGATTTAACTAGGTGGTAGAGTTTTGGAGCGTTTGTTTGCCTTCCAATATGATAAAAAAGCGACTGCGTTTAGAGTGGTGCCAAAAAGTTTAAATGTGATATGGCTGGCAATTGGCTGTGTATATTACTCTGACGAAACCGAGCGACGAGCCGCTACTATTCCTCCATCAAGTCTTCCCAGTAACTAGGATGCAGGACCAAGTCATATATATATAGATAGATAGTCCTTGTTGCTGACGTTGAAGGGAACAGTCCAATCCAACTAAATAATGTCGTCTCGGGCTGAGCACTTTGTTCGGCCCACAAAGCCCGGTGAAGTTATAAAAACCACGTGGTTGACAACACATTATTAATTCCTAAAAAAAACTAAACCTGTATGATTGTTTCAAACTAGGAAGAAAATTACAGTCAATTCTTCAAAAAGAAAGACTCGTTCTGTCTTTCTTTTCGAAGAATTGACAACAAATGATAAGAAGAGCTGGAGAACTCGCAAAAAAAGTTGCGTCTTTCTTCGGGACAACTGGACAATATGTAACAGTTTCGTTGAAAATCAGATAGTTACTGAATAGCGACAAGGTGTCCGCACATTCCGCTATGAGAACGAGTGTGTTCTTTTTCTTTCTTTAGGTATTGGCCTTCACGTTAGTATTTTGCCAACAGTCAAGTAGAAATTTGCATCAAGTTTAATATCAATTTTAATCAATTACAATTGGTCATCAGTCATAAGTCGTCAGTAAGTCATGTCAGGCTCTTGGGTAAAGCGGTGGCCTCAATACTCAAGCTCATGTAATGTGATTGATATTTTCTATATTTTTCTATATTTATAAATGATAATTTCATTTGTGCACTTTCACTGAACAAAATTGTATAAAATGCCACCAAAACAAAAAAACACGAAATTCAATAATTATGACCATCTTTTCTCTCGATGGCGCCAAAACTACCACGAGTGTGTTTGACGACTTCAAATGTGGAACTGATGACGTTAGTCTTTAAAAATCACTTAAAAACCGCATTATTTAAAACAACATCCCCGTTTTGGTCCGGGTTCCTTCGCACAATAGACCATCTGCCTTACTGCCAGACAGCTCGTAAAAGGCGAGAATAGGCTTATCGCCACTAACACCGCGACATCTGACTAGGTGTTAGAGTTCCGCAGGGACTCGTCCGGATTGGTACGACCGCCTTACCGATTCAAACCGCCAGTGCTTGACGTGTTCCGGTTCGAAGGATAAGGTAGCCGGTAAACTTACTTTTCCTCGAGGCCTAACATCCCGGCCTCAGGTTAGCAACGCACCATTACCACCCAAAGTCTCTCTAGGCAGCGTGAATTTCTTACTACCAGAAAATCCGATTGCTTGTTTGCCTTCTAATGTCATAAAAAAATTTCATTCATCACTATCTGCATTTTTGTTGTTTAGCTGATAAATTTAATACTAATAATACTAATTTAAAATGAAGATAGTATATTGTCGTAACAATCAATTGTTAGGCTATTTAAAACTTGCGACATTCTATTAAAATTAAAATGCTGCATCGACGTCATACCCGTAGGTACATAATTAGATAACTTACTTTGTTTTTTGTTTTTTTTTATTTCACGTAAACATAATAAGAGGCACTTGTAGCGCTGCTGAACTGCTTAGTATGTTATAATATCTATTACCTCTATTTTTTACCATATAAACAGCGATAAAAGAAACAAATTTTGGATAGCTTGTACCTGGGAAGACCTAGGCTAACATTTCACGACAAAGAAGGTATTATGCGTCTCCATCGAGGTTTTTGTATAAAGAGTAATGAATGTGGAGGAAGCTAGAGTAGCAATGGAAAGATTTTTCCCGTATAAGCCGGGTCATCTATGAAGAATAGACGATCTGCTATCCTACCTGGCAGCTCGAAAGAATCATGGATCATTATCAACTGGACCACTGGAGACAGAGCGCTGTGCAGCAACTTACTTTTTCCTGTTGCCATAGTGATACTCTCATGTGCCGGTCTGGCGGGTAGGGTAGCTGATAGATAGGTTGCACATTGGGTGTGTTACCTCGGTCTCAGAATATCGAGACACCTATAGCATTTATGGTGTCTATAGGCCAAGGTTATCTCAAACCAACAGGGGAGCCACGTGATTGGTGGCTGACTTATGTCATAACAAACACTAAATGACATTAAAACATCCTATACATATTTAGGCGCAAAAATGTAGTAAATGTGTAATTTTTAAATAAATACTATTCATGTAATCTTAGAAATAATATGCCTATTTTATAATGTCTCCGAGGAGTCACCTCTTCAATAAGCTGATAAGTGTAGTAACAAAATAATTGGAGTGTTATTTATCAAAACTATAGCTACAGAGGTAAGAACTTTTATGAAAACAATTACATTTCTAATAAATAAATAAATAATAAATATGCCTGTACAAATCACACAAATTGAGTCTAACCCCAAAGTAAGCAAATTATATGTTTGTGTTCTGGGTGTTAGTCAACGATACTAATACATAGAAATACTTAAATAGATACCAGCATACATTTAATAAACACCCAGACCCGGAAATGGAGACACCTGAATGTTCATCACACAAATGTCTGCCCCCGTCGGGAATCGAACCCGAGTCAGCGTAGTTAGGCGTGTACGCTAGCCCAAACACTATGTCAAAATGGCTTGATGGTTTTTTGACATACGATGTGTCATTGGATTCGTCAGAATTGTGATAGTAACATATTGATACATTTTTTTTTAAATTTTTTTTATTTTATCGCCTCTGTGGTCTAGCGGTCCAAGTATTGGACTTGATCTCCTGAAAGGTCCCGGGTTCGAATCTCGGATCGCATAACATGAAAAAGAAAATGTAGTATTTCCAATTTTCTAATAAAAAAATGTTGCTGAAATTGGATATGTGCCCGATTGGCGATAAGCTTGCCACCTTATGGGACTTAGTGTCTTCGACAAGTCGTGAGTGCCCTGGCTGTGCCTCTGCCTACCTATTCGGGGATATGGGCGAGAAGATAACTACGTACTTCCTTTTTTTTAAATGGCTCCAAAAATTGAACAAAAAATGGACTGGTTTGTTTTGCCACAGCAAAAATAGCATGAAATGATAGCTTCTAGCTAGTATATTTTTTTTAATATAGATATGTATCGTATTATATTTATTAGCAGTTATTTTTGCAGGCGGCTTTTTGTTTTGATTTTACATAATTGCTTTTGGGAACCCATAGATGTTGCCCTCAGCTACGCCCAAATATTTAAGCTATTTAGATCTGGCACGGAAATCCATTCAGATATAAGGACAAATATTAGCCCATGTCACTGTCTAGTCTCCTTTCTATCTTTCTTTACAAATATTGTACTCATTGCTCCGTTGCGACAAAAAGAAAAGAAAACACAATTTCGCTTGTAGTATTTTAATAAAGACTAGCTTTTTTAACTTTGAAAGAAAGAAATAATATATTAATATTAATAAATCAAGTGCGGTTATATACCGAAGTGCGGTTACCATATGGTAACCGCACTTCGGTACCGCATAAGATATAAATGAAATTCAACAAAATTGTCCGACCTAATGTAAAGTTTTAAAGACACATCAAAATGTAGCCGGATTAAGAAACTTCAGCTTTTTTGAAGTTATTAAAAATTATAAAAAATATGTACATGTTAAACTTTTATCATAACGTTAATGAAATCTCACCAAAAGCCGACGACGGAAATTGTGAAATACAAAATCAATATCGACTGAATTATTAATTCTTAGAATCTTAATCTGCGAACGAGATCAGTTCAGTCACGCTTGAACCCACGTGAGTATTTTCGCTGACTTTTCTCTTGCAAAATCAATATTTATGTTAATAGAAGTTATTTAGCAAGTCGATAAGTTTACCCCAAATTTAAATCTCCAGCTTCACGCTATCTCCAACGTGACCAGTTCACGTGTTACCAGATTGCTTCACATCTGTTAGGGGGCGCCCTTAAATTACGTGAGGTTTTTTTTGTGGTTTTCCGAACTACCCTCCACTTTTAAATGGAAGAGGAAGGAAGTGAGCGATTCATCTTATAGTAATATCGTCCATGACCATAGGTATAACGTTAGGAGTTTATAGTTTACTAAGAGTGATTAGGAAGGATTGGTATCAGTCTTCACGTCCTTTTAGAAATAAGTCATCATGTGAGTGTCAATGTCAAGAAATTTCAAGATTTTTTTAAAATACTTGGGTAGTATGAGTACATTGGATTATTTTTTAAAAAAAAATTACTTTCGTATTAATTTTATTTACCCGTGGTGGTTCGGGCTTCTTTGCAAAATAAGGCCTTCCTGTCTAGCAGCTCGTAAAAGGCGAGCATAGGCTAACCAAGGTGCTAAAGTTTTGCAGCGACTCGCCTGGAGGGTGATATGGTTCTACACAGGGAGACAGTTATTGAGGAGCTGTGACAGAATCCTAAACACATTGTCCTCAATATAATACTCTTAAAGACTTTGGTACCACCATCTAACCTATTGATGCCGCCATTACGTTATTTTACATTTCATAAGTTCCAGCCGTTGACTTATTTCGGTTTGGAGGATAAGGTAGCCGATAAACATATTTTTGCTCGAGGCCTAAAATCCGGCCTCAGGTTGGCAACGCACCATTGAACGTGAATGACGTGAATTTCTGACTATCACGAATCCATCTGCTTTTTTTGCCTTCGAATATCATAAAAAAAAATATTCAAAAATATTACTGTTGCTAGAAAAAAATCTTCATTACCGTAAATTGTGTTATGTTTAAAACCTCGTTTAATATTTTCGTAAAGTTTGGCCATGTTTTAACAAAAAGCTAAATTTAATACTATTTTCTCATATTTTTTTCCATTTCTTGTGGACAAATATAGATAATATTTACCCAGACCCTACTCTTCTCAAAGTGAGATTGGTAAAAGTTGGCCCAAACGTTTTGGGCACCTCACGTAACAAATAGTCGCCCCCTTATAATAATAAAAGTTCTTATGTTTAATGTTTTAACATATCAATCAAGCAGGCAAATTTTCCCATATTCAAATACAACCAATGCCCATAGACAACATAGAGGTTACTGGTGCGTCCCTATTTTTTAGCTGGCATCGTAGGCCATGTGTACCTACAGTCTACCAACTATCTAAGCACAACCGTACAAACACAACAATGGCGAGCACTGATATAGCAGCTTAAATCGACTCAGCCTTCTAACAACAATTTCTGATAGACTATAGCAGTGGAATCATCCAGAAACTTAAAGTACCAGGTAACCACCAACGGGTAATGGGTAAGTCACATCCCAAAATAATCCTACTACTATTATAAATGGGAAAGTTTGTATTTATTTGTTACTCCTTAATGCAAAAACTGCAAAACTGATTTTCATTAAATTTGGCACACACAATAGGTACCTTGGATTAACATTAAGATTGTTTATCCTATTAACCACGGTAACGCCGCGGGCAATAGCTACTATTAAATACAAACTCTTCGGGAATACGGACATAAATGTATTTTTTTTGATTTACAAGCCACGGCGTCGGTGGTACAATGCCTCTACACATTCAGTAAAGACCATAGATTACCCCCATATAGATCAATCCCCAAACGTTCTCTGCTCTATGACTTTCATATTTCATCATGGCATCTGAATCAGCTACTTATTGTTTCACGTATTGGTGATTTGCGAATTGCTGTAGAAATATGCCCTTTCAAATCCATAATAATATTATAAAGATTTTTGCAGTGAAAACTTCTTTAGCGGCGATTTTGGAATGGGTGAAAACTTCTAAACTCGCGTCAGGACACGTGACCTGATAGAAAATTCGTAAGACGGCGCAGGGCGCTTAAAGCAAATAAGACGGCGCAGGGCGCTTGCGCGAATGTTTGTGTACGATAGCGCTATAAATGAATATTGTATTGTGGTAGACCACATAAATGATAATACTTTCATACTGATAATTAAAGCAATTCCTGCATAATTACTCCCTAACCATTAAAAATATCAAAAATGCACAACGTTAATATTCTAGTTTTCACTTCTGCCGGCACTCCCGGAGTGCAACCTGTCGTTTTTTATATCATATGAGTGTGTTAAAAAATTATACTTATTTTTACAAAAAGTCCCTTACGGATAGTCTCAGAGTATCCAGTGCCAAGTGTTACGTCCCATTCCTGCCTAGCTTCCTCCACATTACTTTTTTTTATTTTTTATGATATCGGAAGGTAAACAAGCAGACGGATTTCCTGATTGCAATAAATTCACGCCACCCAGAGACGCCAAAGGCGGTAACGGTACGCTGTATACCTGAGGCCGGGTTGTTAGGCCTCGAGCAAAGGCAAATGTACCAGCGGCAGGTAAGGCGGTGGTACCAATCCGGGCAAGTCGCTGCGATATTCCACTACCTAGACAGATGACACGGTGTTAGTGACGATAAGCCTATGCTCACCTCTTACTAGCTGACTGGCAGGAATGCAGATTATATATTCTGCAAATGATTCTGTACCAACTCGAGGAAAAGTTATCCTCTAATCATACAAACGAGTCGGTTTTGAAGACTCTAGAAACTACCCTAGCAAAAATTATAAAGTATCTTTACGCCCATATCCCAAAAGAAATAGGTAGAAACACAACCCGGGCCTCGACTCGGCCACAACCCACGACTAGAATAAGACACGAAGTCCCTCAATGTGATAGGTGGCAAAGTTACCGCCAACCGGGCACATAACCAATACCGAGCATCATTTTTTTATTAGAAAATTGGAAAAACCAATTTTTTTTCGCCCTGCCCGGGATAGAACCCGGGACTTCATGAAGTCCAACACCTGGACCGCTAGACCACAGAGGCGATAGCAGATAGATAGAATTTGAAGACTCCTGAAATTTCCCTATTATTCATATTATTCGTATCACGTAGAAATAGTATTCCCAGATTTCCCATGATTTCGTTCACACTTAATGTAGCGAAATCTAAGTACCGAGAGATTTATAGCATATACGGGAAACAGAGTTAATAGGTTGTTTTCGTAATATCAAAAGTTCAAAACAACCTTTGTAAATGCCGAGGGGCGGCCTACATTTGAAAGGTTCAGTTAAATTGTTAACGGTGGGTTAATTTTTATAGTTTCGTGACTTCGCAAATGCAAATTTTATGGTATTATGTTGCTAAGTGTCTGATGTCATTTCTAATGAGCGAGGTTTAATATTTGCAAGCGTATCATACTTGCATTGTAAGGTTTCGTGTGTTTTATGTTTATACTGTATATCTACCTCATCTACACATAAGTAGTAAAGTAGTACCATTTAAATTATACTCTTCGGCTATATTCGTCAAGCTTCGGAAATCCGAATGGATTTTACCTACCAGGTAGTAGAGTTTCGCAACAAATGGCCCGGGTTGGCAACACCGCCTTGCCTATTCCTGCCGCCATTACGTCAGAACTTGCTGTTAACGTGTTCCGGTCCGGAGGGTAAGGTAGCCGGTAAACTTACTTTTGCCCAAAGTCTAATATCTTGGCCTGAAGTTGGCAACTCACCATTACCAGCTTTGGTGTCTCTAGGCGGCGTGAAATTTTTACCATAAATTAAAGATATCTATATGGAGTTGTTATTACATAACTAATAATTTCGCTTAAATTTAGATTACGTCAGCCATTTAAAAATAAAAGCAAGTGTAAAAAGAGTAAAAAGTGTAAAGCCGAAGTGCGTAATTTAAATAGTAGTTCATACTGTATTAATTATAAAGACATATCATACTAATATTATAAAGAGGAAAACTTTGTTTGTTTGTTTGTTTGGTTGTAATGAATAGGCTCAAAAACTACTGGACCGATTTTAAAAATTCTTTCACCATTCGAAAGCTACATTATCCACGAGTGACATAGGCTTTGTTTCATTCAAATCGGTATAGCAGAAACCAAGTTACGCAGGCGAAGCTGCGTGAAACTGCTAGTGTTATATAATTGTATTGTATCCTGTCAAGAGTCTTCGAAACCGGCGTGTATATGAACGCTGGAAAGCAAACCCAGAACAAGACAGAGCGATTTTGGCGACAGGAATAGGAAAATCTGTGGTTCCCTATCCGGGCAAGTTGCTGCATAGCGTTATACCACCAGTGGTCTTATTGGTACTGACCTTTATTTCCTCGCCTATTAAGAGCACGTTGTTTTCTCCTAATCATTTAGTAAAACAATTTCACTAACTAATAACTTAACGACGCTACAACGAAAAGAGAATGTTTTATGTTATCTGTAATTTTAATTATGATCTGTGGTTTTACTTACATTAAAATTTTGATTGGTCGTTGTCAATGTCATATGGAAACAGTCAGCCTCTAAGTCCTTGCAGACCAGGTGATAAGAATGTCATCTTCTAGACAAAGTCTTTTAACAACCTTTATCGGCTATCCTTACCTACATTACCCTAATGTTAACAAGGCTATTCAGTTGTTTGTTTTATCTATATTTTTAACCGACTTAAAAAGTAGGAAGTTCTTAATAGAATTGTATGTTTCTTCGTATTTTTGTTACCTACTCCGCCAGATACGAATGGATTATGATGTTTTTTTTTTTTGGTAGGTAGTCTGTTTTGGAGCTTTTTATAACAATTTGATCAAGGTCCAAAAAACGGTTTATGCCTGCTGATAACAGAATAAAATACATTTTGTAATGAATTTAGTATGTTAGTCATCATATAAAAAATGGGTTACTTAAAAAATCTTGGATAGATTTATTTTTTCAAAAACGTTTTTTAAATTTTCCTTTGTTTTTGCAGACCGTATGTTGATGTATTTTTCTTTTACTAACCAATCAATTCAAAGTTACTTTAATCGATACACCTGGCAACCCAGTTAAATAACGAATAGCCCAACTTCACTAGGTAAATAGTTTCACATAGGGATATGACGAGTTCACCGTCCTCAAATGTAAAAGTTTTGTTATTTACTTTCCCTTTTTTTCAACCAGAACAGGTGATATTCATTAATCTTATATATAAAATTCTCGTGTCACAATGTTCGTTCCCGTACTCCTTCAAAACGGCTTGACCGATTTTCATGAAATTTTGTGAGCATATGGAGTAGGTCTGAGATTCGGCCAACATCTATTTTTTACACCCCTAAGTGATAAGTGATAGTCTTACGGCTTACCGCAGTTCTTCTGGTTTGGTGCCACTGTCTTTGTTATTGTAGTGTAGTATTTTTTTTTAACATGTGGAAAATCCTCCCGGATACTTAACGCTCCCGGGGAGAGCAGCGGGTTATGTCGGACTCGAACCGACTAAAAACCACACGATGACCTTCCTGCCGTCCGGCAAGGAGCGAAATGGGGTCGCGTTGGCATTCACCATCTCGCTCCGCAGCTACTGCCCGGTCCTCACCGGGCCTCCTCCCGCGCTGAAAGAGGAGCGATTCCGGCCATTTGAGTCGCCCCCCCCCAGGCGTGTGAGGCCGTGTTGAGGAAGTCCCCCGACTCCCCCCGGCAGCCCCGCATCGGAAGCAATTGTAGTGTAGTACCTACTGCAAGGTAGCCAATGTTTGTAGCCAATAAAATTGCTGCAAACACAGAACAAGTAATCCTACGTAACCTAACCAAATATTCCAAACATATGACATGATAGCATCAGTAATATTGATGGTGGTTACAGATGATTGTAATATATATAATCAGAACTGCCTGCTATCTTGTGACAAAAAAAATATATTTTTGATCAAAATTTCTGAACTTTCGTGGCTTTGATGATCAGACCACTACTACAAGACCACAAGTTATATAAATTCTTCTTTATCGTGTGTTCACAGCTTTAAATTTAATTAAATTGGCACAGTTAATATGGCGACCCCAAACTCCCTTAATATAAACTAAGTGTTGAGTATTAGACCGCGATCTATGTACAGCCAGACTTCGTTTTAAAAAACCTTCAAGAATCATAGCTCATACTTCTAATACTTCTAAAGAGTACCACGAAATTCAAATTCTAGTGACTTTTGCAAGTAGCACACGTCAAAGACTTCAATAAAACTAACTAAATTCCGCCAATTTTCGAAAGATAAAGGTTAAAGACAACCGTCGTCTACAGAAATAGTAGGGTATATGGCATTAAATATCTACAAACATATATTCATATAATAGTCAATATACCGTTACATATCTTATAACTGGAACGCAAATTGCTACAATTGTTATAATTTAAAATAACTGTAAATATTAATTGTTTCACTACCACATATCATAATTTATTAGTTGACATAACCAAATGTACAAACATAGTAGTGTATACACATGTGCATCACTACCTACCTTATGGTCAGGTCGTAGTCAATTCAACCCTACAACATGAAACACGATAATGGCGATCACTAACTATCTATCAATCCTGGGAGCCGCTGTTCAACACTTAACCAACTAGTAATTTATGAGTTAAAAGTATACGATAAAAATAATTAAAAATGTCTACGGTCTGGCAATTGAGGATCTCGCGCTATATGTATTTACAAAGTGATGATCCTTCGAGATGTGAACTTATCCCATTAGTTAATATTGTATGATACTATCATTGTGGCGGTCCTTAGCCTTGTACTTATTAGAAGTCATTAGGCGCTCTCTGGATTATCCTTGATCAGCATCAATTTTCTATGAAATGTTATAGGATAATCAGATTTTGATTGAATTCAAAAAGAAGGAGGTTGTAAATTCTACTGTATATCATTTTTTTGTATGTTCTTAATCGCCTCTGTGGTCTAGCGGTCCGACATCGGACTTGACTTCTTAAGGTCCTTGGTTCGATTCCCGGATCGGACAACAGAAAAATTAGAAAATATATGTTTTCCATTTTCTAATGAATATAACGTTGCTCAGGATTGGATATGTGCCCGGTTGGCGACAGGCTTGCCACCTATCACATTGTGGGACTTAGTGACTTCGGCTAGTCGTTGGTACTCTGGTTGTTCTCGGCCTACCTCTTCGTGGATATGGGCGTTGAGATTTATATTTTTAAACTATTACGCTATTACTCAGCGGATCATAATTCCCATATTGATTTTATCATAATCCATATAGCTACTACAAGGATGTTTAAAAAATTGTTGTGGGATCATTTCGCAATAATTTGCTATCTTTCGAAAAAAGAGTTAAGAAATAGTCCTAACGAAATGGTTGGAGTCTGTTCGTGCAGTTTACTGTAGTACAGTTCTTTTTTTTTACAAGAGAAGGTAAACGAGCAAGTGGGTCACTGGAAAGCAAGTGAGTCACCGTCGCCCACAGACAACCGCAACACCAGGAGTATCACAGACGACCTTTAAATAATGAGTATTTTTTTTTCATTTTCTAATAAAATCAATGTTGGCTGTGATTGGATATATGCCCGGTTGGCCATAGGTTTGCCAACTATCTTGTTGTGAAACATAGTATCTAGCCGTGGGTATCCTGGCTGTACCTCTCTTACTATCTC
>DVZK01000487.1:0-11826 GCA_018236665.1 Calephelis perditalis | reverse complement strand
AAGTGACATCTGTCGAAATTTTGTAACACTAAATCTGACATGTAGTTACGCTTAATTAAATCACTTCTACAAAGCAATCTCATAGTACAAAATAATTGTGAATGTCTAGATTGTATTTGAAGTATGATACCTGCTAGGCCATAGAAGTGTCAATAGACACATGTAGGGGAGACCGAGGGGATTTGAAACAGAGGTGATTTGAAACAGTACCGATTTCTCGAAATTTAAAACTGTTAGCAAGTTGAAAACGTCGCGTTTCGACTGTTTTCCCCCGCCCACGGACCTGACAGTTTAGGTCGGTGGCGTGCATCGCGCAGTTGTGGAGTTCTGTGTGCCGTATGTCAAAAATCGTAAAATGTAAGTTTTTCGTGCTTTTTTATGGTGCTTATATTTTTATAAAGGTTTTGCATTTTGGTTTATGTTATGTGTGTTTCGAAAGCTCATTAACTAAAGATTCGTTGTATATATGTGATACAATTGATGTCTATATATTTAATTTTTTATTGTGGGTTGAAATAAAAATTGGAAGTTTTTTAATACTGAGGAGAGTTGAAACACTCTGTTTCAATTCTCCTCGATTTTAATTTTAACATGTCGGGGGTGGCTATGTAATGACTATGCTAAGTTTATTTTGTTTCAGAATGCCTACTGATTATAAAAGGTATATATGATCTTGCAGCAGAAGAAAAATATTCCAAAAAGACTGTTTTTACAGCGTCAGAGAAGACAGTATGCGAGTATCTTTTAAACTGCACTGCTGCTAAATTCCAGAAGAACCAAAAGAAGCCAGAACTTTTGCTTACAGATTGGCTGTAGAATATACTAAAAAATCCTTTCTCCTTGGACTGAACATTAAATGGCTGGAAAAGTTTGGATTCGATCATTTATGAAATGGCATCCTGTTTTTTGTCTTAGACCTCCCTCAACCTACAAGTAGCGCTCGAGCTACAAGTTTTAACAGTTCAAATGTGCAACTTTTTTTCTAAAATTATACCACAGTACTTGACAAATATAAGTTGCAAGGAAAGGGTATATGGAACGTTTATGAATCTGGTATTACAACCGTTCAGAAACTAGATTTCATCATTGCCCGACGAGGACAGAAACAAGTGAGTGCTATGACTTTCGCTGAAAGGGGAACATTAGTTATTGTAGCACTAGCAGGAAATGCCTTTGGGAATTACATACCCCCGTTGTTTATCTTTCCACGGAAAAGATTTAATGATCACTTTATACATGATGGACCTACTGGATCAATTGGCACTGCAAATGTTTCAGCGTGGATGCAAGAAGAGCCAGAGCCGTCTTAGGACCAGTGAAAAAGGTTATGACAACTGGATGCGGTCTAATCAAGGAAAAGTAATGTCCATCTATGATATTCCTGAGATAGTAAAAACATCTTTTGATATAGCCGTCACACCGGCTATATCAAAAGATATCTTCCGGGTTCATCCATAGCGGAATTTGACCAGTTGACACTGAAGTATTCCAGGACGCTGATTATATTTCGAATCAAATTACTGATTGACCTTTGCCAACTTCCGTTGGTCCTGGTCCATCCAGCTCTAACATGGAAGTTTCATCAAGTGAAGAACTTGCGCTATATCCTACTTCCTGCACAAATGATAAAATATGATAAGTTTAGAATGCAAAAAGTAGACTCATGAAGTTTGCACTTGTGGATAACTTTCTTATGTTTGCCACAACTGTTTGTCAGATTAAACTGTTTAATTTTCAAATTTGTAATTTTTGACCTTTGTAAAATTATTATAACTTGAATATTTAAAGAAATATTGATTGAAGACTGATTGTTATACATCAGAAACGACTGAAAGTTAATTAATATTGTATGTTAAAGATGCAGAAAGATTCTTTTATTTTAAGTCAAAGTGTTAAATATTTGGAAGAGACGTGTAGTTACCTACTTCACTGATTAGTATTACAAAATATTATTAAGGAAAATTGTTTCAAGCTAAAAAAAGTTTTATTAAATACCTTGAAATAATATCATATTTCTTTATTTTACAGCCCTTAAAACTTCTCGAAAATCTTATGTTTCAACTCTCCTCGAACCCTGTTTCATCTTACCTCTGTATGAGGAGAGTTGAAACAAACTGACTTGTTACGGTTTAGTCGATTTTTAAAACAATATTTCACGTTTACAACTACTTTATGTTAATCATTTGCAAGTGTAAATAATTACCTATTGATTGGTACCAATATCATACGATTACTGTTTATAGCCTTTGGTTTATAAAATAAAATGTCAAAATTGTTTCAACTCCCCTCGGTCTCCCCTACGTACTGATAATTTAAGCAATTCGTACAAAATTATTATCTAACCATTCTAAAATATCAAAAATGTACAACGTTAACATCCAAATTTTCACTTCCGCCGGCACTCCCGGAGTGCAACCCGTCGTTTTTTTTAATCAAACTTCATTTTTGTCGCAATACATTATGCGGTTTTGGTTCTATTATCATATTCGCAACCTAATTTGCTACATAGACCAATGAGCGGAACCGACCTAGATTTGGAGAAGAATCTGATAAATGCATCCGGTCAGAGTTCGGCTCTGGTCGTCTAATCAACGGAATGTATATTTGTGGATTTGCCTCGTAAGAGGTAAGTCCAGGTTATATTGGTCTTATCAAGATTACTGATGGTACAAAGCTGTGCAGCAAGTTATCCCGGTGAGATATCTGTCGTAATGACAGTTTTTTAGCACTGTCGTTTTCCGGTTATAATTTTAAGATAGCTGTTAAACTCTACGGTGTACGTGTTGAAGCCCGGTGAAGTTGTAAAATCCTCGCGGTTAGCGACAAATTAGTCATTCAAAAAAAGGTGTACGTGCGCGCGTTATTGTGTGTGTGTGAGTGTGCGTGTGATTCCGCTCGAGAGGGTAGGGTTGTTGGTAGACTTGTATAAAAGTCCTGACATCCCGGCTAACGACGCCTGTAACATCAATAGTGTCTATAGGCCACAATTCTCTACTGCCATCAGGAAACGTGTGTGTGTGTGCGTATGTGTGTGTGTTTGCTGACCTCACACAAAAAAATGAGGTAGAGTTTTATAATTCCCTCGTTTTACAATTACAATACAACAGCCTTACTTATTATAATGACAACGACGGTGCTAATTCCGTGTTGATTTGGAAGGTATAAGGCTAAAGATCCCAAAACATTATTCATGCGCCGTAGGTACATACCTATATTTTCTTTAGAAAATTTGTCTGCTAATTTGCCAGTTACCTTCCTGTTATACAAAAATAAACTCCAAATGCAGAACAAAATCAGCAACAATTTCAAACACTAATTCGCGAACATAATAGCTACCTAGATAATTACAGTGATTTATAATAAGTAGCAGACGCTCCGACATTACTCGTTTTGAGCTGGGTTTTTACTAACGAGTGACGAAAGATTCGAAGAAATTACGCAACGCCTCGTATCTTATAATCTGACAATACGTTTGAAATCATAAACTTAGTTTGACAGAAAACCTTTAACACCTTTTTATAAAGAAACTAGAGGCCCGCCCCGGCTTCGCACGGTTATGAAATATACATATAAACATTCCTCTTCAATCACTTTATCTATTAAAAAAAAATCCGTTGCGTAGTTTTAAAGATTTAAGCATACAAAGGGACATAGGGACAGTGAACGCGACTTTGTTTTATAATATGTAGTGAAGTAGTAAATAAAGCAATTGGTAGCCTTACATAAGTTTAATGGTTATAATGTGTCAGAACTGAATTAATATATTTAGTATTCAAGCCACGATTTTGACTAGTACAGAGTCCACTAAATAATTAAATGTAAAACGTAATGTGCTCTAGATTTAAAGTAATAGTTTTTTCTTATTAAATAAATTAATCTTAATTTGTTGATGACTCAGCGCAAAACTCGAGAACGGCTGGATCATTCATTTCCATTCATTTTGTTTTTTTTATTCTTGTTTTTAGACTAAGGCGTTGCATAACGAAACTTGTGAGTTTTAAATGAGTAAAGCGTACTTGTTTTTATATATCGACACGTTGTTCCTAATTCAAAATTATTTTTTAAAATTTTTCAACGTCCAGCGGATGTGGAAGTGGAAAGAAAGTATAAGTAAATTGCAAAGAAAATATGTAATTATTTTTTTTTTTTTTTCTTTTTATAATTTTCGGACTTAGTTTGAAAGCTAATGGAGTTTAAAAAGTTTGGAAAATACGCAATCAAGCGCATTTTAAACTGCAACAAACCCACTTCAATTTCAATTGAAATCCGTCTAAATAAACAAAATCTGCATTATTAAATATAAATATTTAAATTTTTCGTTTGTATAAATATGCATTAAACATATGCATTCCACAACGTGATCGAATACGCTGGTAGGCTTAAATATATTTGTTTTAATGTACATATATCGCAAATAAATAAATACCGTTTATTCCAAAAACCAACCAGAAAGCGTCGTCTTCTATGCAAAAACAGACTGATTGCATCAGTAAAAATTCTGATACACATATTTACTGTCAAAATGGAAACCTCCTCTAGTTTTTGGAAACCTTTGGAAAGTTTTGGCAAGTCTTTGCTCATTGTTGGGACTTAGGCTCGCCACATACCTGTCTAGATGTGTTCGGAATCCCGTCACGGAAAATCGAAACGAAACGAACTTTGTCCAAAATAGTGTAGGTCCCATGAAGCTACGCGTATATTAGCAAAAAAGGTTACACTCCTATTAAATATCAGGGGGGTTTACCATAAGCTCCTAAAACATATTGTTTTAATTATAGGTACTTATCGTCATCGGAGAAATACAACCTTGTGACGTGTGGCATAAAGTTGCATGTATAAATCGACATTTAGCAACATGGAAATAATACTGCTTTAAGCGTTCATGGTCATGCCCTGATGTCAATTTCCATATATTGCTAACTCTCTCTAAATTACGAGACTCTCGTTTTGACTTTAATAATTAACTTTAAAAGACTCAAAAAGAGAGGTCGGAAAATTTGAGTGAGTCTCACTCTAATTAAGCGACCTCTCTTACTGAAAGTCCTGTGATGTCAAGCAACGTAAGTAAAAAAAATTAATAAATTTATTTTTATCTGTATATAACAAACAATCGTTTATTACAAGGATTAATCATACTGTTTTAGTAATAAATGTTAATAATTGGCCTGTAGTCTAAAGTGCTAAAATACAAAATGACACAAGTCCGATACCGATTTCTAATTGACATGAAATTGAAATTCAAGAGTAACGTTACAGGTCTTTGTTAGAGGTGTAATCTCCAATAGTAATTTAGTTTTATGGTAGGTCCGTGGTTTAAGTTTGCTTTTTTCCACACGGAATTTTTTTCCCATGAATCGTTACGAATGTATGTGGCGGCCCTAATATCCAACATCATTACAATAACATAGCATAACTTTATGTAAGTAGGTACAACAAACAAAAAATCATAATCTTTTACGATTTTCTAACATGAAAAGATTTTACTTCGTATTTCAACAGACGATAATTTAAAAACATTTAGGCCCTAATAGCTATGCTGTATGTTACAATGAATAATACTTGTCATAGTAAACATACCGGTTTTCGGCCGTTTTAGCGACTTCTTAACTTCCACCTAAATTTTTTGTCTTAATTCTATACACTAACAATGTGTAAATATTTATTTTATTAACCCACGATATTCTAGTTTCATTAAACCTAAAGTATACATTCATATCTTTAACTAATATTTTACAAATAAACATTAATCGTAAAAATAGCAAAAACACCGGTTATCGGCCCTTAGGCCTAGTTATCGACCACCACTGCACCACTTATCGGCCGTTAAATTTACGGTAGAAAAATTACTCTTATGTTGGAGGATAAAAGGTTCAAAGTAGAATGAAAGTAAACAAATCATATAAACTGTATTATTTTTTTAATAAATGATCATTTTGAAGTGATGTATGAAATAGTATGAAGCAAAATAATAGAAATTTTCGGGTATCAGTCATAGTTAAATAAAACCAATTGTTGTACGTATATTATATAATAAATGTGACCCAAATAAAAACAATTAAATGACCCCTGATACAAACAAATGAGCTTACAACCTTAATTGCCTAAACAGATCTCCAAAAATTACAGATAAGAACCATCTCAATCAAGTGAAAATAAAAGAAACATCATCTCATTCGGTAGATTTGTTTAGTATACGATGCCGAAGACACACACCCACATTCGCGCGCGCGCACACACACACACACATACACATACACACATACATACAATTATATAAATTTTAAAATACACGTAACACTAAAATACAATTTTTAAAACAGGTACATAAAAACTTAACCATCAGGAAAAAAGCAATAACATCATAAGTAATTTAATAAATCAGTCAGTATTATCATTGAATGTTTTCAAAACTTCTCTCCTTGCTTTTCGGGCAGTTTTACACAACATACACTCATATGGTGCGGAAGCTGCTTGACTGTAAGATAAATCATTAAATTGTGTGCATTTTAGATGATACCATCGTATGCAATGGTCACAACCAATATTCTTTTCTCCTTCTTCCTCAGTATCACTTATAAGGTCAAAATCACAAGAACCACACTTAATACGAGATTGGGTTTGTTCGACTTTCTTTTTCTGTAAAATTGCTGTCTTTGTATTTATTCTTTTCTTTTTTTGTGGCAGGTCTTTTTTCTTTAACTCCCTTTCAAGTTTTCGTTTCTTTGTTTTGTTATCTTTATCACGTTTTTCTTTTTCTTTGTTTTCGTAGTATTGCCGCCACGCTTTAGATGATATGGCACTCGGAAACTGATTTGATGTACGTCTTACTTTATTTGTTATGACAGGAACTGGATATTTCAAATGTTTTTGAAAGGGATCATCTAAAACATCATTTATGAACGCTGCAGGTTCTTGTGTAACTGATGAAATTGTTGTGTTTTCTTTATCTGCTATTTTGTTTTTGTTTTCCGGCATTTTGTTTAAACTGTGTTGAATTGCATTTAAAGCTTCATTATTTAATTCAGAAGAAACAAAATTACTATTAAACTCGATGGTATGTTTGTCAATAATTTCTGAGTATTAAGGACCGATCGTGATACTTTCCCTCAGACTTTCGCATTTTTCAGATTTATTGGCAGGCAGATTATTATGAAATTCAGGATGTGGAGCTTCTTGTATACTAACAACAGTGTCATTGTACATTATAGGCATCGCGGAGCTATTCGCGACGTCTTGTGTTTTTTTTAAAGTTAGTTTTCTACTGTCTTCAGTCTGTGAATTTAGGTCATTGTAAATTCCTACAGAACCTATTGTGTTTAATAATCGGTCTTGGTTAGTTGTTGCTAATGCAACATTGGCAACATCTTCAAAAGAGTCGACAGTTACATTTTTTGTTGAAGCTTTTGCATAATTGTTGTTATCCAAAGCAATGTCTAATGGAACTACAATCTCATCATTAACTTCGCATATTTCTGATAAATTTATATCACTAAACGGTGTTATAGCGATACCATCTAGGGATACAAAAGAACCAATATCTGGAATATGAAAAGAGTTACAGGCGCTGTCTTTAGTAGAATACTGTTCTGTTAATTTTTGGCTATTGGAAGTTTTATTTGAAGATATTTTAGATTGAGGTTCTGAGTGTCTGGGGGTAGATGTGGGTGGTAAAGTTACAGGTGTAGACGTACTATCGGAAGATTTGTTAACGTCAAAGGATTTTGAGTGTCTGGTGGTTGAAATGGATTGTGAAGTTCTGGGTGTCTTCGACTTAGATCGTCGTTTCTGTAAATATGACTGCTTTGTGCGGTCCAATTCTCTTAAAATTGTACTTGGATTTATGCCCAGCTTAGCTATGTTCTCCTCCATTAGGAGAAACACTTGCCTTGCTATTTCAAAATGTCTCTCATTGAAGGGTTTTCGGGCATTTGTTTGAGCAGCAGTTGTATTTCGTATCTGCGTGTCTTTCACACATTTTGAGAAGTCTACTTGCTCAACATCAAATGGGTAAAGGCCGCATTTACGAAAACCATTCTTGATTGTTTGGGACATCTCCATGTCCAACGTCTCTTTGAAAACTTGACAGAAATTTGTTTTGGTTACACATTTGTTGAGATTTTCGGGCCTGCTCTGCCAATTTTTCACGGTTCGCTTCCATTCTTGTTTAAGCGGTTTGAACACACTCACATCAGCGGGCTGTAAGATGTGAGTGGTGTTTGGTGGTAAGGCATAAAGAATTATATTATTATCCTCACAAAATTTACTTAGTGGCATAGACATGTGTGATTTATGCCCATCTACTAAGAATAGAACAGGCTTTGTAACATTTCGTTTCTTAAGCCAATCCTTGAAACCATTAGACATATATTCGAAAAATATGTCTGAACGCATCCACCCGGTATCAGATTTTCCTAAAATCTATTCAGGTGGCATGTTGTCCACTACCGCTTTAGGTGGTCTTATGTATGGGAATACCACTAATGGTGGACATATTTCCCCAGATGCAGTCATCACCACCAGTACTGTGATGTTTTCTTTCTCATTCCCTTTCTTAACTATGAACACATTTTTGTAGCCTTTAGGTGCTAAAACCTTCCCTGATTTAGGAGACATTGATACCCCAGTTTCATCGGCGTTAAAAATTCGACTTGGATCTTCTAAAACACTTAAAGCATTTCTTTCAGCCAAAAAAGTGTATAAATCTGCAAACCATTTCCGAATCGAACTCTCCTTAATAGCTTCTCGCGCTTTGTTAATAGCTTCAGGCTCTCGGATGCTTATATTTGGATGGCGTTTGAGAAAGCTCAGATACCACCGTATACCGGGTTTACCTTTTGGAAAACGATCGCATTTGCCAAGTTCTTTTGCAAGTTCCGCCACCGCATCTAATAGGTCATATTTGTTAACAGGAATTCCTGATTTTGCTAATTCAATTATCCAATCCACAATTTTTTTTTCACCTTCAAAACCAAATATAGGGTCGGGACCAATTTTTCTCTTTTGTTCAGCAACACGACCGGAAAGCCTGTCCTGTACTGTAGATCTAGGAACACCGAACACTCGGCATGCTTCTCGGATGCTTCGAATGTTACCACGTATATCTGAAAGAGCATTATTCAGTGCTTCTTCAGTGTAACCATACCTTTGGGGGGGCTTTTCATGTGCATTCTTTTTCTTAAGTTTTTTTGTGATATGTGCCATCTGAAAATAACAAAAACAGTTCCAACACCAAGCACCAAAATTAACAATGTGAATAAATAAACAAGCAATCATCATTCATGAATTAGTCTTAGCCCTGAGCCACAGTGGAAAAAAATATTTCTTTCATTTTTTATAAGATTGGAAAGCAAGGATCTAGCAGACAGGTTTCATGCTGGTAAGAAATACATGTCACCTCTCTTAACGTGACATGGTGCATTGGCAATCTGACACCTGGACGTTAAGCTTCGTGCAAAAGTAAGTTTATCGGCTACCATTCCCCTATAAACTAGAACACGTCAATAGCATGCAATGATATAGCGGTAGGAAAAAGTAAGGCGGTGGTACTAAACCGGGCGAAACTGCCACCTAAAGTTAAAGCTAACTGTCGCTATGTTAGTGACAGTAAGCTTACGCTCAGCTTTGCAATAAGCAATGAGGCAGTTGATCTTTTCAACAAAAGAGTCTAGATCTTTTTTTTTGTTTTTTGAGAATTCCCCAAATCTATAAATGACGTGACAGATTAAGAATTTTCTTTTATTTAAAAAAAAATACAAATAATTTGAATTTATAACCGTCACCAGTAACCTTTTAACTCTACCCGCCCGAGATAGATTATTTTTTTACTGCATATCGGCCACATTGTTGTTTCATCGCAAACTGGTCAACCTTTTACCAGTAAGCGGCCGTTTTTGTTGCCTAGGGCCGAAAAAGGAAATAATTTTTACCAGTCATTGGCCCTCTTTTATTTCCTACTGCCGGAAACAGGTATAACTGTGACTAGTTATCGGCCGTCACTTATTTCCTACGGCCGGAAACAGGTATAACTATGACTAGTTATCGGCCGTCACTTATTTCCTACGGCCGGAAACAGGTATAACTACGACCAGTTATCGGCCGTCAATTATTCAGTATTTTTGAAGGTCTTATCTTTGAAAATATGATATGTATCCGCGGCCGGAATCTGGTTCTCTGATCACAAATATCTAGGTGCTCATAAATGTTTTTTGATCTATTTTGGTGATATTACGGTTTCCACAAAAAAAACAATTAAAAAAATCGGAAATAAAACTAGTTATCGGCCACCCGGCCGCTTATTAGATTTTGTTGTAAATTGTTAACCTGTTTACCGGCCACCAAAAAACTCTAAAATTATGAAAGCTTGATCATTTTTAGTAGTTGAATCTTAAAATTTAATATGTAAAATATAAACAAGCCAAATTAATCAGCAATAAACCAACAACAACACTTTAAAACTTACCTTTGAAAATCAATCCACTTGCTATTTTTTGGGCTAAATTTTACACACGTCCACACACCAAATTTTATAATGGCGACTGAGAGCTTAATTCGAGACTTACAAGGTCATGCCAGTGAATCATAAAGCATGAAGTTTGTCCGGATCGAAAGGCGCGAAATTAGAATAGAATAGTCACTTGTACTTCTAATTATTCAAAATTAAGTGCGAAGTGGCCGAAAAGTGGTAGTGGCCGGTAAACTAGTACGTTTACCCTATGTTTAGTGTTTACCCAGATCCAGAAATCTATGATAAGAGAAAGAGAGATACTGTAGATCGGTTACGTGGCAACTACTATTTTTCATTAACATATAGGTAAATATCTTGGCAATAAAACTCCAGCAGGTCTATCTCTAACCGCGGATAGATATTGAAATTGGCCGTATGTTTTTAAATAACTAACCTTAACGGACATATTTTCACGCACTACGAAACTTAATTGTAGGGAGTAATTTACAAATAACTAGTTTGGGTGTATATGATTTAACGAATATCTACACGACCAAGGTCAAATTCACCCGCTGTGTACCTTCTTTGGTACAGAACCTGGATAGCAGTAGTAAGGTTCTGTACCGAAACTTGTTAAATTATAAGCACGTGATTCAGCTAATTAAAAAATTCAGGCCCATATTCTAAAACTTCAAACTTGAATCATGTGTCACTCAATGTTTAAAACTTCGTAATGTTCTTACGTTTTAACGAATAATAGCAGTACTTATACCTATTTCAATTTGAGTGAAAGTTTTGAAGACAGGACAGAATTACTTCCTTCTTTTAAAAACATTCTACATTTTTTCAATGTTCGAGAATGACAACCGATTTCTCCGTCATTTCTGAACCGATTGGTTACTAAACAATGGAATTGGGAAATCGATGAAAACACTTAATTTTTATGTAGGTAGTGTCCTAGGTTTCCTAATCTTATGACCGACCAATTTTTATTATTGTCTGCCGTAAGAATGACTTACGATTTCATTGTATGGCTTAATTATTTATCATAATTATATGGATGTTGTAGTATGTTTGTTCGGGTGAAGTATTGCAACTCGACTTTAAAGCCAAAAACCAGCTTAATCAGTTGAGATTAGCTGATGCTCAACCAACTGCTGGTATAAGGCACATATCTTAAGTTTAATGGCAGTAAAATGATGATGGTGGCCGTAGGAAATCCTAAAATTCTCAACATTGTAGTGTAGTATAGTGATAGTGTTGGAGCTTATTTGATAGGTTTTAATTAATACTGGTGGTCGCCCGTTGGTCGAAATTCGACCACAATAAATTTTAATATCTTGTTGATAAGAACGCCATCTTCATTTCTCAAGACCAACTAC
>DVZK01000486.1:0-11827 GCA_018236665.1 Calephelis perditalis | reverse complement strand
TTTGTTACCCAGTACCAGAGTAGAGCAATGAAATAGAGAGGCCGCTCGACGTTAAAATCGTCAAGTATGGAAAGTTGCGCCATCTAGTGGTTGTCATACGATCTTCAAGTATGGAAAGTGGAGCCTCTCGTATTTGTTGTACGAAACTTTAGTGTTAAAATACCATAGTGCTCTTTTCTTAACAGTAATATCAGGGTCTTTGGTCACTGTGGGCCGCATCGGGGTATGCGCGCGGGGTGCCTCGCGGAAACCCGCCGCGCTATAATCCGCCCCGATGCGGCCCGGCCAAGTGGGCATTGCTCCAAACAAAATGTATGCAATCGATCTAGGCGGATTATTGCGCTACGATGCGGCCCGTCCCGGCCCGTACAACAGCTGGGCGCTATCCATTAAGAGGTGAGACCATAGATTTAGGATGAACAATCTCAATTTATGGCATTTACGTAGTATATACCAGGGGGCTGATAATATATCTCAGCGGCCGAATCAAAATGGAAAAGTGTACCTACATCAATGGACTTGAAAAAACAGCTACTTAAGTTGGCCACTGAGATACATAACCAGCCCTCAGGGGGCCTACTATGAGCTTTGACAAAGCTATTACCATACGTGCATCTCTAAGTAGTCTGTGGCTATAATCTACTTCATGACACGAGTTCTTCCTTTTCCTTCTTAGGTTTTTTTTATGTTATTGGACGGATTTCCTGATGGTAAAAATTCAAGCCGCCTAGAGACACCGAAGGCGGTATTGGTGCGTTGCTAACCTAAGGCCGGTATTTTAGGCCTCGACTTCCTTTATGGACAGTTATCTCTTTGGTCTCGAGCAAAAGTAAGTTAACCGGCTACCTTACCCACCGAACCGGAACACGTCATGACGTTATGTCGTTAGGAATAGGTAAGGTGGTGGTACCAATCCGGGTGAGTCGCTGCGAAACGCTACCACCTAGTCAGATGTCACGGTGTTAGTGACGGAAAGCCTATGCTCGCATTTTACGAGCTGCCTGGCACAGGAAGGCAGGTGGTCTATTCTACAAAGGAGCCCGGACCAACACGGGGAAACGGGGGGGCCAACTAACAACTTAATAAAGGGCTTCCAAAAGTTTTCCGCGACTTATGTAATTTTAGCCAATTTTAGTTTTTTTTTTTTAATTTAAGTCTCTTTGAGGCTAATCAAGAATTCTTGGTTTCTAATAATTCTAATTTTTTTTTGGATTACCTCTTCGATAAGATTTTATCAAAATTCTAATTAAGTTTGAAGAAGATACCATAGATTATTCTGGTTTTTTTTGTCAGTGTTTACAGAATAAAGTAAATGAATCCAATTGTCAGAAACCAAATGTTGCTATTTTTTCTTAAAAATGGCAGCCTGTATGTCGTAAGCTTTTCGTTTCTTTTTTCTAGAAAAGTTTAAATTAAAGATTGATGGTGATCTATAATGCCATTGAGGTGATTCAAATGATTGGTACATTTTATGGACGATTTAAATATATATCACAAATTATATGTTACTATGACCATCGTTTTTAAAGTAAGTATAATCTACGTGGTTGTTCTTTTTGTTCTTGCTAATTCTCTAAATTGTAGTTGATTACAGATTAAATCATATTATATTTACTGTCGACTTCTAACAATTTAATGTCTGATTTTTAGGTGTCAACTTCAAACCAAAGTTAGACCACGAAAACGATAAGTACTTGTGGCACAAGAATAGGATAAGAAAGTACAGATATCATGAGCGCTGGCACAACGACACTAGAAAGCGAGTTAGCAAGTACGCGACGGTTGTTGTGGGGCGAGCACGTTAAGGAAGATGTATTTCGACGCTGGGCGCAAGGATTTCAGTTCAGTGCGGACGAACCAAGCGCACTTATCCAACAAGAAGGTGGCCCTTGTGCTGCTATTGCCCCAGTGCAAGGATTTCTCCTCAAAATTTTACTTTCAGAAACCCCAGGTCACAGCTTACAGGATTTAACGTCAGAAAAGTGCAATTCCCTACTTGTTAGGGCAGTATGTACAATATTAAGTCAGTGTCTAGCTTCTAAGTACATTGTTGCAGTATACCGCAAGGTAGATTCGGAGCCAGATACTAGTTCTGGTATGAATGTTAGTGCAGAGGAACAATCGTGTGATACCATTGAGCACTTTCACAGGAGGATTGAGGTGCATTCATTTCAAACATTGTCAGAAGTTGAATCATTCTACACAAGAAACATACGGATTCTGAAAGATAAATATGGTGTTCTCCTCTTGTTATATAGTGTGATTCTTAGCAAAGGAGTGGGCACGGTGGAGGCAGAGCTGTCAGAACTATCAGATCCTTTGATACACTCCACCTATGGTTATGGGTCACAGGGTCTTATCAACCTTATGCTTACTGGTAGAGCAGTTGCACATGTATGGGATCATGACCAGGTTGTGGGAGGTCTCCGTTTACGAGGAATTGAAAGACAAAATGATATTGGTTTTCTTACAATAATGGAACACATGCAGTACTGTACAGTTGGCTCATTCTACAAAAACCCCAAGCATCCAGTGTGGGTGCTTGCATCTGAAACCCATCTCACAGTGCTATTCTCATTAGAACGGCGGCTTGCCGCTCCAGAAACAGTTGGAGAATCTGCCGAACGTATATTCCGGTCATTTGACCCTGAAGGCAATAATTTTATTCCATCAGCTGCACTTCAAGACGTGCTGTGTGCTGCAGACTTAGTTAGTGAGCCAGAATATGTCGAATTAATGAGACGGAAATTAGATTCTGAAAATTTAGGAATTATTTTATTGAGTGCATTTATGGATGAATTTTTTCCGGGTTGTGAGCGAGGTGCCCCAGACACATTTACTCTCCATCATTATAATGGCTTGGCTCGCAGCAACCCTGGCAGCAGGGTAGTGTACAGCACCGGCCGTGCGGCTTTATTGGAATGTCCTATGCGTGCGGCCACCACAGACCCTATGTTAACGTGCCTACAAACTAAATGGCCAAGTATTGATGTGGTGTGGGATGAAGGTCAATCCCCTTCCTTGAATTAGCATACTGTTGACCTGTGCTTAGACATACTGTGACAGTGAGAAAGTTGAAATGTATTTTAAATATGTTGCAAAAATTCCATTACTTTGTTGTATTATTTATGTAAAGGACTGTATCTGGATGACACAAGTTCTGTGTCAGGAAGTGCACTGTCATGGGCAGCTATTATACATAAATTGGCATTTGGAAAACACTAAATATAAAATCAAACAATATATAAATGCAACGGACTGTCCATTGCAAATGTACTATATTATATATGTATACTATGTACCTTTATTGTTTTGTTTTTTTAATATGTTGACAAATTGTCTGTTCCAAACTCCTAGTGAAAAACGACCATTCACCTTTGAGTGAAAAATAGGGCTGATCAATATTTCTTGAAATGCTTAAATTATTGGTTTGTTTTTGAACATTTAAGGTTTGACTTGCAGTAATTATGACAATTTTAGTAAATATCTTTCTGTATCCTAAACATATTATCTAATGTACTTAATTGAAAAAAAATTTACCCATTCATTACTAAACCTCAAAAACTTAAACATATGAACTTACAATTGAACAGAAAGATAGTTTAATGCTTTCAGTGGCCTTGTGTAGCCTTTAGGATACACATTGTATTGGAAATAGGCTTGGCACTGAGTGTATTAAACACACAACATGTCATCTAAGAGTAATTGTAATATTTATTTTAGCTCACTAATCAGAATTAACAAAGGAATGATGTCTCGTGTCACACGTCACAATTTATATCCTAATGAAAAACAAAAACAAACTCCACTCCACTCGGGGAGAGTTTTACTTCTGCTACATATCACATTTGCCACATAAGTTAAACATTATAGTTGTATTTCATCATAGTATGAAATACTATGCTATTACTTTTGTTTGGCACCAATGTAATAATTTGGGGCAATTACTGTTTTTGCTGTAGGTTTAGAACAGACTCTAGACATATGCATTATATGTTAAAGTTAACAAATGTTTATGTAAACAAAACTGTAACAAGCTATAAAAATCATAATTTTACGCAGTAAATTTATCACAAAATTTCACTTGTAATGCTTTCATATATATGTTCAGACAAAGAATGTTGAACTATTGCTTTACAAAGATAATCATTGTACCCAACATAATATAGATTTGATGGATTACAATTGATACATGAATTTGCAATTCAGCTATCTTCTTAAGAGTTTAATGTTTAGGAGAGACTTAAAATATCACCACATTTATAAGCAAAACTAAAAAGTCAGTAGATAAAATAGTTCGTAAAGTTAACGAACAACAGGTTTTTAATTTGTTAGTTAATAAATAGTAATAAATATAAAAATATTTTGTCTCATGGATATTTTAATTGTATGGACTATGGAGATAGCTGATTTACACATTGACAGTCCCTACGTATAAAGTGACATGTCTAAATCAATGTTTTACAAGAGAGTGATTTAAAGGTTCAAAGTTTAAAAAAAACTGTTACACTTTTCACTAATATGACTTTAAAGTTTAAGTGTGTAATAATAACATCTTTTATTGACAGTATTGAAATCATACTTTCATGGAAAACATGATAGGTAACCGTTCCTCCGTTAATTTTTAGAAAGACATCATCAAAGTTAAATCTGATATGACCGTTTGTACGTGGGAAACTAAATATGCTTAATTTTTAAGAAATGGTCAAAATAAAATTTATTTAATTTTTCAATCAAGTTAACTCCACCAATCTCTGATAAATATAAATATGATTTTTATTATATTTCTAATACCCTTATTACACTAGAAAAAGAAAACTCTAGTAAAAAGAAAACTCTGAGATGAGACGAATGGCGCTGATTTTCAAACATGGTATTTCGCGTTAAGTACGACTTGTCCGTGTATACTACACGTTGCGTGAAATATGTGGGACTGGTTACGATATACGCTATCTCGTGAAATAATTGAGTCATTGAAAAAATATTAAATTGGTACACGCATATTGATAAATATAAGCATATAATGCAATGAAAAAAATTGCCATTTTCGACATGACTTTTTATACGTAGGAGCCGTCGATTTGTCTCTCTTTCCAGAAGCCTTGGTATATTTCAAAACTGTTTTTAATTTGACACCACTGAGATTGGTACAATATATAGAAATAATGAAAAGTAAATTTATAACATTCTAAACAATGAAAGACTGCATACCTACCTACTTAGGCACGTTTAAGTTATTTTTATTTTTGTTGGGAAATATTTCGACGCTTGAGAGTAGAGTTTCAGCTGTCTTTTCTGCTTATGAGAAAAAGGTAAAAACATTTGCGGACGTTTTTAAATTTTGCAGTAACATTAAAATAAAACATTTCTAAACTTTATAATTGGTCCAATATTTGAAATAATTTTCTAGAAAAATCTCAAGTTTTATAGAATTGTGTACTAGAAACAATTGAGTTAATACAGTCATAATTTTCATCTGTGTGAAGAACAACACTTGAGACAGATTTTTCATTTAAGTATTTAAATTCAAAATGGGATTTGCAACTAACGAAAATAAGTTATTAAATTACGGTATAATATTATAGTAGCCGTAAAACATAAAAAATTGAAAGCTCGGAATTAAAGGACTCTCAATGAATCTTCACGAAATCTTATGGAATGTATTAACACTTATAGGAAAAGTTGAAAAATAAGATTTCGACTATCTCAATCAATATAGTTAATGCGAAGTTTCATATATTTTCTACAAAAAATATAGTTTTAAGCTACATTTTGTAAGCTTTAAGGCACCTCAGGTACAAACATGTTATTGGAGATTACCACAACTAGCTGCTGGCAGATTTATCGAATGCAAACATTGGAAGAATTAAGATGAAACAATTAAAAATCTAGACGATTTTCAGATAAAGTACTTGAAAAACTAGTTTTACAAAAAGTTATGGTGAAATTAGTGTAGATTCCTATTTTTTCGTTGACCTTTTGTTTGTCTTAATTACAACCACAATTAAATATGGTTATTATTAATTAACGATTCACTTGATTTTAATTTATACTTGTGATATGCTCAGAAGTTCGGTCTGGGTTAGGCTTTAGTTTTTGAAAGGTTAAATCCTGAAAAGTCGTTATTTATGAACAAATCCTATCTTTAAACGCTGATATCTTAATTTTATAGGCAAAAAAAATTAAAATCATTTGAAAAAATAACATCCTTTTTTTAATGACTAACTTATTGCTAATCTCATGGCTTTCACAACTTCACACGGATTTTAACTAAAAACCGACAATTTGATACTTTACAAACATTACTAATCATCACAACTTTCGAGTTAATTAGGAAAACATATTTTTTTTCCTAAAAATTAGTAAAATTTATTTTTTTCTTGAATCTTCAAGTAAAAAGTACGTTTACTTCAAATATTTTAAAAATTTTTAAATAGTCCACTTTAAGATGCCAAAAAAAGTGAATCATGAGATGGTAATTATTAGTTGGGATGATCGTTTTTATCAAGTATATGGTTAAACTAATAAGATTCAACAATAAGAATTTCGTGGTTTTGATGCACCTAGAAAATGTACTTAAGTAAATGAGTTGTATGACAATGATTCCGATAAAGTTCTATTTCAGTTCAATAAAGTTAGCAGTTTTTGAATATATTATGCAATTAAAAGACCCTAATTACTCAAACACATCTAACAACACATCTCTTACCAAACAAGAATTGTAGCCACAAGATAGCGCATTTCGATAACATCCATGTTAGGCAAAATTATTTAGATGTAGACGATATTTTTATGGCATAGATTCCGGCCCAAGTTAAAGGTAAAATATTAGTTAATATTAAAGACGTTACAAAACGTCTACTGTTACTGATACTAATTTTGATGTATATGGAAATGGAAAATTGGTAAACTGAATTTAAACTGTAAATTGAATTACAAATAAATTTGTAGCTGCGCTATGTAATGACGACTACGTGACAGCTAACTGCTTTTAAAAAGGAATAAAAACAATCAGCATAGACCACAAATATGAAGCTGATGAATAAGCACAAAGTAATTATAGTATGCATCTCTTGCGTGTAAATACAACTTGAAATTATATCTAGGAATAAGTTGTCGTAGCTAGTGCATTTGGAAACCTACCTTCGTTACCTTCATTTATTCTAGAAAATATTTCGACAACTTTGTTATGAAAAAAAAGGAAAGGAATAGTTTAAACTTTTTCTTCAGAAAAATAGCAACCTAGGTCCCCTCTTCTTCACAGTAGACTACTCTACTACTTTTGCGTAGACTTTAATGTTTTGGGAAAAAATCTAGATCTCTAGACATACATTTTCCTAAATTTTAGTTTCTTTAATTTAACGCTTGCTTGAAAAGAATAAACACTTTTGTTCAATCAAAGTGTCTCTGCATTTACTCAACCGATTTTGATTACTTCAGTTTGAAATGGAAAAAAAAAGTATCTTCACGTCCATATCCCCGAAGAGGTAGGCGGAGGCACAACCAGGGCACCCACTACTAACCGAAGATACTAAGTCCCACAATGTGATAGGTGGCAAGCCTATCGCCAACCAGGCACATTTCTAATCCCGAGCAACATTTTTTTTTATTAGAAAATTGGAAAAACCCAATTTTCTTTTTGTTGCCCGACCCGGGATTCGAACCCGGGACCTCATGCATCCAAGTCCAATAACTGAACCGCTAGACCACAGAGGCGACAGTTTGAAATGAACTAAAATTAAGACATTTTAATTTTATTTTGACAAGTTGAGTTGCGAGTTTAATATGTCAGTGCGTGTCTGTTGCATCACAGCTCCTAAACGTATTACAAATTACGGTGCACCTTTTTTAAATTATTGAGGCGGTTTGTAATTACGATTATCCTGTACATTTGGTTGAAGATCATCAACTCTTTTTTGTTTGTTATGGTAGAGATTTTTTTTCAAGTTTTTTGTCGAATGTTACTTTTTTATTTTGTACTGATAGGTTTCTTTTTGCTCTTGTTGTTTGATAACTATCGTCTCTCCACTTTTTGTAGGCAAGTTTTAAACTACCTCAAGCTTTTTATTCCGATTTTCTACTACTCTGTGGCAGTCACATAAATTTTTAAAAAATCGTTTAGACTATGATCTAAACTTTTAAGTTTTGATTTTTTTTATTTTAGACTAGGTGACACTTTTTTCTTTTAGTTCTTCATTTGATCTTTTGAATCAAAACTTTTTTCTGGAGTTTTCATTTTGGTTCAATGTCAAATGTGAATTGAAAGAAGGTCGAAAATACGTAATTTAGTTGCTCATCTCATTCTGTAACATATTGTTTGTTCTTATTTAATCTTATTGAGTTACTTTGGCTTTGGCTTATTATGATTTATCCAAATTTTCTTAAAAGTGTTCACTTTATGATATTATATTTTTTTAAATAATAATAACCTATCAGAATTATTATTCGACGGCATGTCTAAAAGGAGCGAATAATTTCAAGATTAGTATGTGTTTATGTTTGAATGTGCGTTTATTTGTCTGCCTAAGAGTCAAGGGGTTATACACGTAGATGTATGACGTCTCGTTGTAAACTTCATACTGAAATTTGTTGTGGTAAAGCTTGGTATGTGAAATTGAGATAAAAAAGACTGACATGAAGTTGTAATTAGAAAAGCTTTGAAGTACTTAACACATTTTTTTCCATAATAGCTACTATTCATTTACTTGGTCATCGCAACACGCATGAACGGATAGAAAATTTAATTTCTTTTTGGAGAGGTTCTTATGAAAGAAAACAATAAGCTGTATTATTCATTGCAGAACAGTTAAAAAAGTTAGTAGTACTTTAGGTTACGTTAGAACTTTTAATCCACATTCAATGTTTTGCTTGATTTTATGTGCAGACACAACTGAAAGGGAAGCTAAAATTAGGTCTGCAAAATATTTTCAGGCCTATTAACTTGATTTCGATTACTATTAAAAATAAAGTTCAAACAAAATAACTTTTTAAAAATTCAAAATTTTAACAAAATTAATTTACTCGCTGAGCCAGCAAACAAACTTCCCGGAAAAAAATAGTCTTCTTTGTTCGTGGAAATTATTTTGCAGCTATAAAATGTTCAAGTATATTAAATTTCATATACATTTATCTATAATATGCATAACATTAACATACGGAACTGCAAGTACTAAAGTTTAAAAACACGTAAGGGTTCGTCGACGAATTACATCACAGCTTCATGATTTTCGACCCCGGCCTTTCCCATTCAAACAGGTTTTAGCAAATCCACCTTCCCATACGTTTTCGATAAACCCCCTAAAACCCGTGAAGTAATTTATGGATTCACCCAATAAAGAAGCACAATACTAACATTCAACTACTAACCCTTTGGCTACAAGAACACATTTTTCATTAAACAGTCCGCAATACGAAACTTGTGGAACTGCACACAGCAATGTTCGAATCCGTTACGCTTGGCCTCTCTTTTATTTCCATAGTCGTGCCCTATAATTGCATCCTTATCACACAAAGGCGCGCTGCCTACAATAAAAACGGGTTGTTATTTTTAACTCGTGGGTTGGGCGACACGACAATTTACAGAAAGCCCGCTTCCGTCTCAGGTTCAGACTTAGGTATTAACGGATTAAGTTTTAAGAGTACTGGATGTTTGTAAGCACTTTCTGACTTTCAAATTTGACTGTGTTTCAGTTAGAGAACTGATGTAACGTTTCCAGGTAGACGTGATATGTGTAGAATTATTTAAGCCTTTGTAAAAAATATCTTCACACCCATATCCCCGAAGATTTAGAGGCACAACCAGGACACCCACGAAGACACTAAGTCCCACAATGTGATAGGTGGCAAGCCTATCGCCAACCGGGCACATGTCAATCGCGAGCAACGTTTTTTTATTAGAAAATTAGAAAAACCCAATTTTCTTTTTGTTGCCTGACCCCGGATTCAAACCCGGGACCTCAAGCAGTCATATCCAACAACTGATCGGCTAGACCACAGAGGCGACAAGCCTTTGTATCTAGTCTAGTACACTTACTGGTAAAATGTCACAGCTTTACAGACAATGTTATAGAGAATTTCGATGATGCATTTCGTTTCCGAGCATGAGACAATAAAGACGCCCTCTGTATGTGACAGTTATTGTAATATTTAGAATGAACAAAAAAGGTGAACTTTGTTTTAATCTGTAGTCAATGAACTAATGAAATTAAAAGAATGCGGAATTAAAAAGTTGTTATAAAATACTTAATCGGAACCAGCTTACTCTACCACACTGTGATTCACAAATGTGCTAGAATCTAGATTCAAAAGTTTAAAAAAATTTAATCGTTCGAAAAGAAGTTAATGGCGATAAAGTGGACAAAACCGCGGGAAACTGTTAGTTAAATGTGCGTCATTATATTTGTTATTCATCATACATCAACACCTAAATCGATCGACCCGTCTACCACATGCCAATTAATGATTTAGAGGATGATATGATAGTTTCCCTTACGATTCAGGAGTTCCTCTACGATAACAAATTGGTAAGGATACCAATCCACGAACGACAGTCCATTTTATGTAATACTAGTGGCCCGCCCCTACTTCGCACGGGTATAAAATATACATGTAAACCTTCCTCTTTAAACATTTTATCTATTAAAAAAACCGCATCGAAATCCGTTGCTTAGTTTGAAAGATTTAAACATACAAAGGGACATAGGTATAGAGAACGCGATCTTGTTTTATATGTAACTAACTGATGATGAAAATGCTAATAATGAATACTTTTAGGTAACCTATTAAACTCGGTGGATCAAATAGCGCACTGTCTTCCGACTGCCCGTAATATAGTTCGATGCTGTTTTAAGTAGGAAGAGGATACACATACAAACATTATTTGCAATGTTAATTCTACAATTGAGAATGAATAACTCTAATTCTTAAGCAATGAGCTTCTTACCGCCTTTCAATGTCGAAGAGTGGGCTTGTATATGTTTTAAATATGTAATGAGGCAATAAGCTGTTACCAGCCATAACAATCTATGTCTGCGCTATGAAATTTTCAAGGACGAAATAATCCCAATCTGGTTGAATATGGTTAACAAATTTCAATGGCTTTGTGTTCATATTTTTATTACACTAGAAGTCTCAATGGAGTACTCAGTATTTTCATTTTGGACGCCATTTGCTCAAAACTGTCTTATGACTACAAACTTCGTTAACTTTTAAATCAAATAATATTTATTTTCACGATCAGTCGCAGTGGAAGTATTAGACCAATTTTGGACGCTATTTGCATAAAACTGCCTTATGATTTACAAACTTCCTTAACTTTTAAAATCAAACAAATTTATTTTCATGATCAGAATTGCAGTGGATGTAGTAGACAGGTCAATGTTTAAAAAGCTCTTCTTACTCTACTCAAAGTGTTTGTTTTATTTATTAATAAAAAAATAAAATTTATTCTTCTCTAAAGCTTATGTGTCAGAAGAATGACATGAATGTAACTACTGACAAAGAAACGGGCGAACGCTAGTTCTAAAACGAGTCTTCAATATTTGGAAATCTGCCAGAAACAGTACGCGCATTCGAGCCTGTTTTTGATATTAGTCATTTAAAATTAAAGGAAATACGTATATTAATAGAGATTCCAATTTGGAACCTAAAATATTGTGGATATTTATTTATTTCTTCTAGTCTCATGTTAAAAAATAGCAATAGGAAAATCGAAACAGCATATCTTAATCGGGGACTTTCCGAAAATAAGTGCTGGTTGCTTGTTTTTCTCTTGAAATCTTGAGAAAACAAGCGAGGAATATTTTTTTATAAAATTTATTTGATTGAT